>CAUYRT010067094.1:0-17225 GCA_963574885.1 Lepilemur ruficaudatus | reverse complement strand
GGATTCAGAGTCTAATACTAAGAGCAAATTAATTTTCCTCCCATTGACTCATTTCAATTTGTTTAGTGGGGAAATTTCGTCCCCTGCCCCTTTGGACCCTGATAAAAGACTGAGGATTGGAGATGGGTAGATAAGGGAGGTAAAAATAACTAACATCTTATTTGATTGGTTATGTCCCCAAATCCCCTGTGCTTCCTGGAATTGGGAGATGTTTAAAACTAACTCATGTGTTCACAGTACTCTCCTGTAGGTATTTGGCGACCTCTCTTCACTTGCAGTAGCTTTTCAGCAGCTGCTTGCTTACTTTTTAACCCCTAGGAATCCAATGGCGTCTCTCCAGCTTCTGTCTGGTCAGTTTTCATTGCCCAGGATAGAGTCTAAATCAATCCCCTTCTTCCCCAATGCATCTCTTCTCCATATTCCAAATTGTTTCAGCGTAAATGCATATGCTTTCTTCTCTAGGATAAAATCCAGAAACTGAGAATAAACAGAATTCAGCAGCTACTCTCCTTTGCCCATCTCTCTTCCTACAGACTACTCAGGGATGACACAGGCACCACTTACTGTGTCTCTCTGCCCATAGGACATTCATACTGAGATCTCTAAGTGGTCTCCTTAACTGCTGATTGGAACAGACAGATGCATGAACCTCCTCTCCTTGTGGCCTAAATGGAGTAAATTCTAAGCAGTTTTCACCAAAGATACTTACTTCAAAATACCCTTCTGTAACCACACCCAATAGTTCATCATTTTTATAACCTGTAGTGGGTAAGGATTTAGAGGTAATCCAAAAGCAATCAAAGTGTAAAGTAACTATTTTTTAAAATGTAGATCTTGCTTAACTTTGAATTATCACACTTTCTAAAATCTTGCTGCAATCAAGTCTGGAAATGTTAACATCCAATTACTAATCCTTGAAATCCTCATTCACACAATTTTTAAATCTTAGCTGGAAGTAAAGGAGTTCTATATTTTCAGGCATTATTAACTTCAAGAATGTTCTTTAAGAGATGATTCATTTTTATTCTTATTTCTATCATACTTTCAAAGTTCCACTTAACTATTTGCTATTAAATTAGGGACCGACTGAACAAAAATTTAAGAATGGAATGGCTTTAATACCTTTGATTAGGTTTCAAAAGACATAGTTTCTGACTACTTCTTATGGACAACCACAAAACCTAATGAACTTTAATATCTCATTTGTATAATAAAACAATGAGATCAGATAAATGTTAAAGTTTTATTGGTTCTAACATTGTATAATTTAAAATGCACATGTGTTCTGCTGAATGCTTGGGATCCCTGGAGGGTTCTCATAAGTTTCTGGGCTGGTTTCCAAGACACCTGCCCTGTTTTAATCAGCCTTGCTTTTTATACTTTGTGTATGATGAGGTCTTACATTAAATTGCCCTTGAAGAAAAAGTTCCATGGTCTGAATGTTCTTTTTTTTTTTTTTCAATTTTTTGAAACTACTGCTCAAAGGACATTGAATACATCTAGCTCTTTATATGTTTTCATTTTTTTTTAAATGGACAGAACCATTTACATCTCTTGCCTTGTATCTCTTGTGATCCTCATGGTGCTTATGATGTAATTAGCTCTATCTTTTCTCACAATTCACTGGCATTATGCCGTTTTGCCATCTGCAATGTACACAAACGTTAGTACTTCATGACTTGAAAATCCAAGGGCCCTTACGAAATTATTTATCAAACACTTGCTTTAATCCAGAGTATTGCTGAATGTTAATGGGGCATCTCTAGTCAAAATTATATCCTACTTTATTTTTAATAAGAGCTTCCATTACAATGACATGAGAATGCCAGGGTTATTTTGAACCATAGCCACGTACAGAAAATTTTCAGTCTTCTATCTTAAATAACCCTTTTGATTTTAAAATATATTTATTTAAGAACTTTTATGGGAAATAATTATGCCATATGCCATAATTGAACATAAAGAACAATTTTCTATAAAATTGTTCTGATTTCTGTACACTACTAAATATTTACTAAAACTCAAAAGTATTTATTAACAGTTGTTACTAGCTGTTAATAAATAACAGAAATAAATGGGGGTGGGAAGGCTTCTTAAACCACTTGTAACCAGGCTGTGTACAGTTATAATCATTTCATTTTAACCCTGTAAAACAGAACCAGTCAAATAAAGCTTCATTTTTGCAGAAGTACTTATTCTTAATAGCAGTAAAAAGTACATGTATCACATTCACTTATTTTAAGTTGTGATAAAAACATCTAGAAATGTTTTTATAAAGTTTTCAGCCTAGATGTTTAGAGACACTATCTATTTGACCCTTACTGACATAATTTTCCCTCGAGATTTCAAGTCTCAAGATAACTAGATGTGTTATCTCACTAACGTGCTCATTCAGTAGTGAGCCACGTTTAATGAATACCCAAGGCACAACAATTACACAGACTCTTATGTTGTATTCCCAAGGAAGGGATAACTTTTTAATAATGAGAACCACTTGTGTCATGACCTTCTATTTGCATGGTTTATGTCACATAATAATTATATTTGGCTCAAAATAATTTATTTAACCCTTTGATTTTAAATTACATTATTAAAAAAGAGAGAATAAAAGATGTTTTCTCTTTTCAAAGACTTCCACAACCCCACAGCCTACATATTACTGGTAATGGAATAGGGTTTGGCAAAATGCAATTGATTGATTGATATACATTTTCCTTTCTTATTTTTTTTAGGTCAAAGATTTAAAATTTGTATATTTAAGATTAAAAAAGCCATCTGCATTTTACTTTTAGGCAGGAATTTCAAAGAAAATTGTATTTCTACATTTTTCAATTTATTTTAGAAGATATACTAAATCGCTTATTCTTAGTCATCAGATATCATTTTATAAATGAAGGGATTCAAAATGTAGAAAATTATAAGTATAGCATCTACTGAGATACATCCAGATTTATGTACAAATAATATTTTTCACATTATAAACCTTTATTAGAGAGAAAGTTATATTTAAAATGTTCACAATATAATTTCTTGAGGTTCACATGTATTGTTGTTTTGTATAGATTACAAGCAGAATAAAATGAATTACTGCAAGTAATTAAATGGTTTCTTACATAGTAGTATTATAATAGATAGATAGCATGGTCTTATTTATTTCTTTTAATTTTATGAAAATGAAATTATTCCTGAAATTGCTAATTTAATTAGATGTCATAGAATTCAGAATTATTTATTTAGTTTTTCTTTTATTCTGTTGAATTGAACTAATTTCAAATGTAAACTTGAAACGTTTATTTAATAGCCATCATATTTTATATATTACTGGTCAAATCTGGATACAGGTGTTAAGTTCCTTAAAGAAGCGGGGGAAATGAGAAGACACAAATTTGGGACCGTACTTAAACAACTATTACCCTTGTAACTTTTAAAAAGTCATTTAAGCCAACTGTGTCATAATTCACTTCTCATTATAAGAGGACTAATAACAATTTATTTTGCCTACTCCTTAAATCCTCTCTAAAAACAATGCATTTAAAGGTAAGAAGAGAGAAAAAGAAGGTAACTCAAGGCCACCTGAAAACTATTAAACTCATGCCATACATTATTTCCTGTTTACAGAAATGTCCTTAAAGGATATATCATTTGCTGAATTTTAAAAATACTTAATCAATATTTACACATACCCACAAACACACACTTTATGTAACAGAAGTTTAACCACATCTGATAGCAATACTTCCTCATTTTCAGGGCAATTAATAATAAACCATGTCCCTCCTACCCAAATCATACCTAGTTATTCAATTTGATCTATTACAGAATAATAGGGCCAATACGGAAGAAATACGTTTCAAATATTATCCATATGGTTTTGCTAATTTAAAAAAACCTGTTTGTATGTTTAAAACAGTGAAGGTCTGCAAATATTTTTCTTAAAGTTATAGTTTTACGGTTTTTGGAGATAACTTTTAAAAGTAAGAGCTAGAGCAAATTTCATTATTTTACAATAAATATTCCAACAAAATGTGAGGTCTTGCAAGCATCCAAACAGAAAAGGGTGAGCGAAACATAAGATGAATTAAAGGCAACATGAGAAGAATTGATTGAGTTCAATTGTCTTTCATCATAATGACTTGAAACATAATCATCAAAACATTCATAAAGATTTCAAGTAAATAGGTGTATCTTAAATGCAAATATTTTCATGCCATTTAAAATTTACTTTTAAAATGTTATTTAAATTATTAGTTCACTCACACACACACACATACATACACCCTTAAGAGTGTCATGTTCCTAAATCTTGAAAACAGACTGGGATAAATTATAATATAGGAATCGGCATATGTTTGAGACAATAGAAACAGTTGAATTTCCAGGCAAGAGTTTGAAATCAGAAGCTTTCAATCATAATATTACTTACAAGCTTAATTATCACACTTAAGAATTATCAATAGTAATTTATTCTTAAATATTGCGTTTAAATGTTACTATGTCTTTATAAGGCTGTCACATGTCTCTTCAAAAAGACAATATAATACCCAGGCGCAGTAGCTCATGTCTATAATCCTAGCACTTTGGGAGGCGGATGAGGGAGGATTGCTTGAGGCCAGGAGTTTAAGACCAGTCGGGACAACATAGCAAGATCCATCTCTACAAAAAATTTAAAATATTAGCTAATCTTGGTGGCATATGCCTATAGTCCTAGCTGCTCAGAAGGCTGTACCAAGGGGATCACTTGAGCTCAGGAGTTTGAGACTGCGGGTAGCAGTGATTATGCCACTGCACTCCAGTCTGGTCAACAGAATGAGATCCTGTCTAGAAAAAAGATAATATGTTTTCCAGGGATTAGTTTATTTCTGGAAAATTCTGCAGACAAGTTATATTTAAAAGTAGGTAATACTGTAATGCATGAAAAACAAGTAAAAATCTTCTCGTTTGATTGAATTAGCTGATTTAGCCTTTTAAAGGACAGTGATAAAACAATCTTTAAAAAATCAGAAACATTTATTTTCTCATAATGCTTTCTAAATTATGATAATCTTAATTTCCATTTACCAATTTTTATAATCTCTTGATCATTTAATATAAAATCTATCTAAATTGGTTACTAAGTAAACAATGAAAGTGAAATAAAGCATTAGAATTTCCCTTAAAAAAACTTACTTTCCATAATTCACAATAAATTACCAAAAAAGAGTCAGTTGTCTTATTTATTAATCACCTTAATTCTCACATTTTTAACCTTTTAAAAAACTATATTTTTTTCTCTTAGAAACTGGTTTAAGCTTCATTTAGTATGCACACAAGTCATGTAAGTTCAAAAGTTTAAGAAACCTACTGGATGTAAAAAGTAGGATAATTGAAGCTTGAGAATAAATCTTAGGTCTCCTGCAGGAACACATTAAGTGATTAAAACGACCATTAACTATTCAGCTATTAGTTCAAATAGGATAAATATAAAAGAAAGGGAGTAATTAATATTTCACTTTTTAAAATATCAATGCTTTAACATCTAGAACTATGTTTTGCTCTTTGCAGTAATTAGAAATTCCACCATTAACGTGTACTTTTAAGAAGAATGACAGAAAAAAAATATATCCTTATGTTTTGTATGTTTAGAGTTTCAGCTAATGTTTTGGAAAAGTATTGAACTTCCTTCATAATATTTTATTGAAGAATAATAGACATGATATAGATAAAAATGTGTGCATGTGTAAAGTTAATCTTTCTATGAATTTTCACAAACTGAGTAACATCAAGAAAGAGAACTGTATCAATGTTCCAGAAGCACCTCTTGTGCTGCTTGTTATTACCATCGCAACCGGCTTCCTCACTCTGCCCTGGACCATGACTATCACTATCCTGTCCTCTATAATGATATATTGGTTTTGGCTATATTTTTTCTGTATATTAATGGAACTACATATTATATGGGTATTTTTTTGTTTTCATTTCCTCAACATAGTATATTGAGAAAATTACCCATTATTATGCATATAACTTTGGATATTAATTGTCATTGCTGTATAGAAATGTGAATTACCAATGTGCTTACCCAATTTAATAATGATTTGCAATCACGTAGTTTCCAACTTGATGCTAATTGAAATAGTGCTGCTATGAACATATCTTTTTCAATTCTGTTGTGAATATACGTAAGAGTAGAAAAGCTGGGTGGCAGTGCAAAACATGTAAAGCTTTGGAAGATTCAGCCTATTTTCCAAACTGGTTGTATGGCAAACTTTTAAGTTAAAATCAAATAATAAACTTTGATAATTATTTTTCCATAAAGGGTTAGGGAACATAAAAGAACAGGTAATTTTTACAATTAGAGTAGAAATAATTCTCGAAAGAAGATTGCAATTTTAAAAGTCAAAAGATATATGCTTGAAATTGAACATCACGATCAGGTTAGCTAAAGATGAAGTTGAGTATCTGAATAGTAAATGGCTCATAACCACATGTCATTTAATTATGAAGACCCACCAACATTGAGACTTAGCTACCTGCCAGCTAATCTGAAAAGGTATGAAATAAAAATTACATATAGAGCACATTGGATGAGTATGATTTTTAGACAGGCGTTCTTATTGACTTACGCATAAACCTGAAAAAAAAACCAATAATATATATTCGTACATGTAAGAGTGTGTTATAATTTATTTCATAACTGTAGAAGATTAAACTGTCACTTTAACTTGCTTTGTGGTACTATCAAATTACTGGAAAATGCATCATTATTTTGCATATGCACATTACTTTCCTCCTACTGAGAATATGATGCCATTTGTCCACATTGACTAAATTAATGCCGACTCCTCTGTCACCTCTGACAAACACATCTCTAAGTGTAGTCTATTTACAGCAATCCCTCCCACTCCAAGTCATAAACTTTTCTTGTAAAAATAAGCTATGGAAGTGCTAAAATGACAGTATTTGGTGAACAGTTTCTAAAATAATACATTTCATTTTCTCTTCCTAGAAACAGCCTAGGGTTTTCAATGTTGATTCATTTCATTAGAGATTCATTGGGAACAAGGAGCAACTTCTTTCAATATTAACACTCCAGGTATTCACTAAAATGGAAAGTTGGCAAGAAACTGGGACCAAAGGACACTGTTATTTGAATATTAACTCTTTCCACCTAATCATTGTCCTAATTTTGATTTGTTGTAGAGACCCGGATTAGTTGTTATCAACAATGGTTGTGCATTAGAATCACCTGGGGAGCTTTAAAAAATATATTGATGCCCAGGTCTGCATCACATCCTGTACCAATTAAACCTAAATCTGTAAGGGGAGCCCAAGCATCAGATTTTTAAGGATTCCCATGGTGATTCTAAGAAGTAGCCCATTTTGAGAACCACTGTATGATGCCATCAGCTTTTAAAATGCCAAAATCTACCCCACAGTTGAAGCAGAGAATGCTCAAATACTCTTTGAAGTCAGTATAATAAGAGTTACTGTGTTTTTTTCTTTTTTCTTTTCATTTCTTTTTCTTTTACAAATCCCAACTTTAAAGCATTCCCCTGGCATATGAAGTCATTAGCATTTCCCGTGTTCTCACAGAAAGTAATTCTCTGGTTTTATTTTTTTCTCCACAAATTCCCCTACCTTAACTATCTGATTTTGTCAGAAGTGTGACCTCAATAAGCTAGATTACCCTCTCTTAAAAGCATTTTATATGAAACAAACAAAAAATTTATAGTAATATAATAAAATCCCTCCAAAGCCTAAGCCATGCCCTCTATAATATGTTTATGGATACATACATATTTGACAATAAATATTTTTTCCCTTTTCAATATTTTAACATTTTAGCTAATAAACATTCTGGTAAATTCTTATTATGACCATAAACTAATTGTAATGATCAACATTCAATTCCATCTCTTTATATGTACCAACTGCTACATCATTCTAATGAAAATGTGGGATTATAGAGTTGGTGGGTTTTGTTTTTGATGCTGCTTTTTTGTTATTCTTCTCGTTTAATCTCATTATAGTAAATTGGACTTTGACACCTAAGTCTTCGTGGTCAGTGGGACTGTGGTGTTATTTTAGGTACAGTAGATTAAAAATATAACAAGGCTTAGAACAAGTACTCTCAGACTTACCTACATTTGAATCATATACATTTATCAAGGAGAATTCTCAGGATTTCGTACTTACAAGTTTTTAAATTTTTGCTTAGATGTCACACCTAGTTAATTTGCCATTTCAGCAGTATCTGTTTAGTGTGTTCCCTGCCAAGTAGTAACATAGCCAGGTTGGGGAATATAACAGGGAAAAAACAATTTCACTTCTTCACCGTTTCCTCATTCACTTATCTACCAAACCTGGTCTAGTTGGCCCCTCTAATGTGTTCCTATAGCATCTCTTACTTACAGTAAAGAGAGACAGATCTGTTTTTTTATCTGTTTCATAGACACTATCTGCAGTGGTTCTGTTATTCACAGTTTTGTGGGAGGCAGCAAAACATTGAGATTAAGAGACTGGCTTCTGAAGTCAAACCACAAGCATTTTAACTCTGGCTTCGTAATGTATCGGTTGTGTGACCCTGGCAAATTTTTTCACCTTGCTTTCCCTGAGTTTCCTCTTCTGTAAAATGGAAATGATAAATTAATTCCTGCTTCATAAGGTTGTAGCACAGACTGCATAAAGTAATTTATATGAAGTTCTTAGCACAGTGCCTAGGATTTAGTAACTTCTGAAGAACTGCTACCTTATTCCCACACCCTATTTTTAGCACCAAGTGTATCATGGAATATATGCACAGTTAATGCTGGTTGAATGATTTATCATCTGTATTGCATACTTAATACAAACATTATAAAAGTGCATTTTCAAAGTTTGGTTTTAAAAATTATTATAAAATTATCTTACTTTTCCTAGACTATTTATGTCTCACAGAAGAGCAAATGTTCCATAAAACACTTTGAGCAAGTGACTAAAATGATTTGGATGAGGCATACATACATCTTAGTAGGAATAATACTGCCCAATGTGTCAAGTTGTCAAGTGTTAATCTCTGCCAAAATCATAACTAAAAAGTATATTTTACAAAGATATTGGCTTTCCAGTGCACTGGGGTATGATAGCAATTGTGTGTGAAGTAACATTCTAAATTGAACAGCTAAAATAAAATTGGGTTGGTGAAGATAGGCTAATATAAATTTTATCAAAACCAATTCAACTAGAGCAAAACACTAATGAAAATGATAAAAGAGACATATGACAAAATTTATATTAGATGTTATTCATGACCATGAAACACATTAATAGCTGGTATAATAGAGATGAATATCAAAGTTGAAGCTACTGTCTTTGCAACCGAAGACCAGAGTAAACATACAGGAATTAATTTCATCAGAAAATATGAATTCCGGATTTACTATGAAAATAGTAACCACACTCAGTCTTGACTAAATGTTAAAAGATTTTTATACTGTTCAAAGATTCCTGTTAAAGATATTTGTTCCCTACATTCAATGAGATGTGTCAATGTGGAAATTAAGATATATTTTATTCCTGTTGGGGAATTGAACATTGTCATAAAGTTGCTAAATGATGTTTTATGAAAATTAACGTAGGAAGTTTACATCAACACTAGTTAAAATATATTTGTTAAATATATCATTATTAATGCTGAGTTATTTCTCAATAATGATCTGCATTCATTCAAAAATATTACTAAGTGACTACTAGTTATTAGTAGCTATTTCAGGTAATGTACAATATTGAACTAAAGATTGTTCCCTGAGATCACAGAGATTGCATCTAACAGGGCAGGGAGACAAACAGAAAACTGATAAATTAATACAATATATATATGGTCTATCTGATGGTGATGAATGTTGTCCAGGCAAAATGTAGAAAAAGGTTAAGAAACACTGAAGGATTGAGGGGGGCTGTCGCAAAGACAGAAACACTTCAATAAAGATCTGAGTATGGGATCAAGAAGACAAGACCTGAAGGTGTCTGATGAAAGGTATTCCAGTAGAAGTTTTATAACGTGTAAAGGCCTAAGGTAGGAAAGGGCCTAACTGGTGAGTAGTTGTCCTACAAAGGATGTCTGGCAAATCAGTCATTAGCATGCTAATAAAATGCATATTTTAAGAGAATGATTTTATTTTTATTTATTGTAATACACATAAGCACTCAATAGGGTTTCAGTAAGTGTGATAACATCAGTCGTTGTAAATTATTTAATTGTGCTGCAACACAGTTTATTCCACTTCTCATACTAAATAAAGCCTATTAGATGAGAACAAAATGGACTTTTACTTGCATCACAATAGATTTTTACTTGCATAAAATGCTTAGATTATTTATTTACTACAAAGTAGTGATTCTGTCAAAAGACATATTCAAGTACTACTTCTTTATAGAATAAACTATACACAGTAGTTTTGTCCCATTAAAGATGGCATGAAATTAGAACTCAAATCAAAAGTATTTTTTCCTCCTATCAGCACATTCCTGTATTTCAATGAAAAGACAAGGGAAAGGCATCTAGGGAAAGGCATGCAAAATATACACATATAATTCAAGCAAACTATTTTCTGATGTGGAAATGTATAGTTGTATCAGTAACATGGGTTTGAGACTATAGCTTGTTTTCAGTAACACTGAAGTTGAAATACCAATCAACAGAGAAAGACACATGAAAGGATAATGACACTTTCATGTGCCTGGCATGAATGTGGAATATCACAACATTCTTTTAACACACACATGCACACACATTCCACACACTTCTGACAAATATCACATGGATAACTTCGTTCTAAAATCACATTTGCTCATGAATGTCCCACAGCATTGGTACAGTTTGAGTCCTGAAACATCAACGCAATATAAGCATTTTTCTACATGACCCTCTTCTTTCTTCCTAGGATGATGATGGCTTTCTGTGTGTATTGCTTTGCTTATTTATCATCTTGGAGTGTTTTATAAGCCATGATAAATATGTTAATATTTTATGAAATGAGGCAAATAATTAATAAAAAATGAATGTTTGAATGGATAAAACTCATTTAACTGTGATCTCATCCCACAAAGTGTTTCAATTAGTTGGATGTCGTAAGAGTGACAATTAGCGAAGTGAAGAGACAACCTACACAATAGGGGAAAATATTTACAACCTATTCAACTGACAAGAGATTAATAACCAGCACATATAAGGAACTCAACTCAATAGCAAAAATAATAAACAAGTGAAATAAATAAACTGATTAAATGGGCAAAAGATTTGAATAGACATTTATGATATGTCCTTATAAACATATACAACTATTACGTATCTATAAAAGTTAAAATTAAAATAAAAAAAGAATGACACTGTGTAACACTGAAGTTTGAGTCCCAAGCCTTTTCCATCACCCACTGGAGCGTTCCTTGTTGGAAGGCAGCCATCATTCTGTGAGGAAGGCCAAATAGTGATGAGGAGAAGCCAATGTGAAGGACAAATGAAATCTCGACTCAAAAGCTTCTGATCTGAGAGATCAGATGATAGTGGCACCTACAGTCAGTCATTTAAGTGAGGCTGTTTGGGGCTGTCTGGCAGCCCAATGTCCCAGTTGACAATGAAAGAGAATTTCCAATCAATCAACAGAATAGTGAGGAATAAAAATTGTTTTTCCTTTAAACTATGAAGTTTAGTCTGTTTTGTTACACATCAGTAGGAAACTGGAACAACAGATGAATGCTCCCTCTGCAGTGATACAGTGTGGCTTCTTGGGGACATATCTGACACTGAAGTTAACAGTAGAGTCAATCCATGATGTCCTACAGCAGCCCATTGAAAACTGACCTTAAAACAATTGTGTATTCCCCATGAAAGGATACACGTAACAACCAGAGGTATTTACTTACATAAAGAAGTAAATACACTTTCTAATTTGAATAAAACAGTCCAGATACACAATAATCAGCTAAAACAATGAAGATGGCTTTTTGACAAATGTCACGCACACAAGAAGACAACAGCTGTTGGGATTAATTGTAGTTAACACTGGCAGCATGTTGTGAGAATGTCATTTTAGGATTGACTGGAATTTCTGATTAGTGTTTTCATGCCAAGAAAACAATTTCTCAGGGCAAAGCAGTTCATGAGTGGAGGAGAAGAGGAATCTAGGTGAGAAATTTAGTCTGTTTCAGCTATACATGATTTTGTACTGCTTTCAAATATACAGTGTGAGAATTATATCAAGTCAACTATCAGGAAACATTAATTAAATGATACAATCGGCAGATGTAGTTAGTATACTTTCCAAGTAGCCATGCAAAAATATCAAGTTAAAGCTGATAATGATTACTTCTGTTTAAGGTATAAAGGCTTATTATCTTAAGGTCTTTAGAAGGAAAAGACATATCAAATCCTAATTTCATAAAACTATTGCATTCAGAGGCAGCTCTGAAAGTTCTGACAATTATCTGAATCTGTGTGTCAATCCCTCTGGCCCGAACAGCATTCAAATATTATGATTCTTCACTCTGAGTCTGTCCTTACCAATTCTAGGACAAGTAGTAAATAGTTGTAAAATATGCACTGCCTTTGTCTTAAAATTTCAACCTGCACTTGCAAATATCTGACACACATGAACTGCCAAAAGGTGTAGTTCCTTCAAGCCTGAAGCCCAAACATATGAGGACCATTTCATAGGTAGTGACAATAGTTAATCCTTTTTTATAAAAACATATAAAATATTAAAAATGTATAACTTGAAGACATGTGATTATAACACTATTATTTTTAAGTGATTTCTACTGTCAAATAATGTAATACTAGGATACAACTTTACATAATTCAATGCAAGTAAAGGTAGATTATTAGTTGTTACATACTATAAACACACAGATTTGGAAGTCCTAGAGAATGGGGTTAGAAAATATCTCTAAATCCTCTCTTTCAACCCTTGTGTCTAGGCTCCTAGTAGAGACTCAATTTATTAGCATTGTCTTCTGTTAAATTCATTCTGTAGAAAATATCTACCTCTCTGGCAAAAACTCAGAAAATTAAAAATTTACTAGGCAGAATGAACAGTTTATATAAGAATTGAAGATGATATAGGGAAATACAAAGCAATCCTAAATTAAATTTATAAATCTAAATCTTTAGATTAAATTAAAGGAAAGCACTGCTGACTATATTGGCCATAAACTGCACTAGCTTGTTCATTCCTTGCTTAGGAATGCCCGCTCACACACTCTTTCTATCTCTCTCTCTCTCTCTCTCTAAGAATAACCAAGGCTACTAATCAAATTCAAGGCCATAATTGTTCTATCAGAAATAAAATTAAAGATAAAAAAAATTCATCCAGACTAGTTTCCTTGGTGAAAAAAATTTTATGTGAATTGTTTATCACCCTAAGAAGAAAACACCAATAAATTATCTTTTATTATGTATCTGAATTGCTAAAATCCTTACATTTAAATTATGTGATACAAGATACTAATTTTCAACTTAACTTATTAATTTAAAGCAATGTCATAAAAATAGTAATAGCTTAATTCCTATTCAATCTAAAATCAAACACAAAAGTGCATAAAATAGTTTCACAAAATATTTAACAGAAATTATCAAGCGAAATATTTCCCTTTTTATTTTATGAACTTACCTACCAGCAATATTATCCCAAGGCAAAAGCAGCGATGGTCATTATGACAAGGAAGATGGAGAGCAATTCATTTCATTGAGAGGAAAGTGTCCAGTTGATTGTCAGAAAAAAAGGAAGAAGAGGGAGAGGAGAGGCGGGGAGGGGAAGAGAGGAGGTAAGGAAAGGAAAAGAGAAAGAGATAGAGAAAGAGGAAGAGAAGAGGGGGGAGACAGAAAGGGAAAGAGATGCATGTTAACATCGTATTACTTTTTACAAGATATGATTTTCATTAAAAATTAATATAATATGTGGTTCCCTTCACTTCATTGACTTATATATATGATTTACGATAAAGAATTTTTACGCAGGTATATGAAGCGAAAACAGTCGCATAATTCATTATTATTATTTGTTGCTATTCATGTGGAATGGTAAGCATTTCAAGGGCATTTGGTAATCCTAATTAAGAAATATTTCTAAATTGTTTATTATAACACAGTAAGCATGTAATAGTAAGTTTCTAGAAAGTCTACTAATTCATTTTGAAACATGATAAATTAATAGGGATTTTGAGTCAGAGATATATGATAGGTGAAACCTGTAAGCAAACATATAATTGATATTTAGAAAGTAGTTACAAAGGAAAAAAACAAATAGGGCTTAACATTGATTCATTTGTAGGGTATACGTCACTAACACTGAATTAGTAAACACAGGCTCTGCACATGATTTTCATCTAATTTTATGCTGAAACTAAAGTTGATTTTAAAAATCAGTTGTTTGAGAGATAATTGTGACAATAGCTCCTATAATACATTCTCTCTCTCTCTCTCTCTCTCTCTTTCCCTAATGTGGTTGGCATTGTCTTTCCAGAATACATTAAAGTTGATTGATCAAATAAAATAATTGGAAATGTCCCAAGGAATTTATGTTGAATACAGCTTAGACATTTCTATTTATATGAATTTTTTAGTTGTAATAAATAATGATGTGGGGAGAGATTTTAATTTCCAGCATTTGTTATGATTTTTTGTTTTTCTCATTCCATCAACAAACAGTTCTATAATCCTGAACCATAAGGCGTTAGTACAGCAATTACCTAGTACAGAAAAATGTTAATTGCATAAAGAAAAATATGTCATTTAATCTGTCTATTTTAACAAAACTGTGCTTCATGATCATATCCACCCTGGAAAATAAAACATACAATATTTTCATTTAGCAATGAATTTTCATATAGCAAACACTAATAATAGATATGTATTTACTATGTAAAATTTTGAAATATGCTCATGGAAAACAAAACTCTAAAAAATATTTTTTAAAAATACTCTAATATAAAACTGTCCTAACTATGCTATTATTTTCCTCTTCTGAGCATTTTGTACTTATATTTTGTTCATTTTTCAGTTTCTATGTTATGTTATAATAAATATGTCAAGTATCCACTTACATTTCCATAGAAAAACTCTAGAGTTAATATTTTTCAAAAGACTGGGTTGACATCAGGCAAGAATTTATTATAAAACCAAATTAGTAAATGTATGTGAAAGACAGATGGTTAAAATGAAACTCAATTATGATTATCTATCAACATTAAAAGGATATTTCAACTATATATAAATGTTTGGAATGACACTTTCATTATTTATGGTTACAGAACTTTTTCAGAAATATTCTGATGTTAACTTTTAGTCCAATTAATTGGAAATGGTACTGGTGTTATCAATATAGACTTATACTGTATGATTGATTTTATCCTAGAGTTCTACAGAAATGATTCAGAAAAGGTAATAGGATAATACAAATAGCCTAGTTCTTCAAAATCAAATAAATCACAGATGTTATCTCTTAACTGAAAGAACCCAGTTTTTCATAATGATTTCACAGCTACCATAATGCTCTTTTTTTTTTAGAATACTAGGTACTACCTAAACATGCTGTACATTGCTGACAGGGAAAGTTAACTTTTGGATATTTCTGTTTTAATCCAACCTTTCTACAGAGAATTCATTTTCTAGGGGCAAGGAAAAAAAAACAAAAAAGGTTAAAGAAACAAAATTAGTAGTTTTGACTATCAGGTGGAAATGTTGAGCTACTCATTTTAGGAATCACTTCTGAAATAATATACATACCTACCACAGTACATATCCATTTGTCACTAATGATCATAACACTCGATTTTCCTTCACAAGTCTTCTCTCCACCTGTTTTTCTCCTGAAAACAGGAGAAAAATGCGTTGCTGCTATTCCCAGCCAAAATGCTGACTCAGCTTTCATTCTCATTTTCTGTCAGAACCAACAGCTAAACCCTCCACAGTTTCTATATGTCCTCATCACTAATTCCAAAGCAAACTTTAAATTCATCCACCTCCTGCCATCTTTAATGCTACCGCCATGGTTTTTCAAGTCTACCACCACCAGTGCCCTGGCCCCCCACTCTAGATTACTACATTTACATTTTAACTTGTTTCACGATTGATATTCTTGCGCTTCTACCAACTGTTCTATTTTAACCAGGTTCATCTTCTAAAAATACAAATCAAATTATGTTACTTTTCTGCTTTAAGTCATCCAACTGCCTTCCAATTAAAAAAAGGAAAAAAAAAAAAAAAGCCAGGCGCGGTGGCTCACGCCTGTAATCCTAGCACTCTGGAAGGCCGAGGTGGGCGGATCGCTCAAAGGTCAGGAGTTCGAAACCAGCCTGAGCAAGAGTGAGACCACATCTCTACTAAAAAATACAAAGAAATTAATTGGCCAACTAAAATGTACAGAAAAAATTAGCCGGGCATAGTGGCGCATGCCTGTGGTCCCTCCCATGCTACTCGGGAGGCTGAGGCAGAAGGATTGCCTGAGCCCAGGAGTGTGAGGTTGCTGTGAGCTAGGCTGATGTCACGGCACTCTAGCCCAGGCAATAAAGTGAGACTCTGTATCAAAAAAAAAAAAAAAAAAAAACAGGGAAAAAAAATGAAAATTTAACTTCTTAGTATGACTGGTAAGCATCTGTATAATTTGACTGTAAAACTTTTCACTATGTTCCAGTAATAATTTTCCATTTCACAAAGTCTTCTCTTGATTTAGTGATGTACGAAGAGATTTTAATTTCCAGCATTTGTTATGTTTT
This sequence comes from Lepilemur ruficaudatus, assembly GCA_963574885.1. NCBI lineage: Eukaryota > Metazoa > Chordata > Mammalia > Primates > Lepilemuridae > Lepilemur > Lepilemur ruficaudatus. Next base: position 497 of record CAUYRT010067094.1, on the reverse strand, counting down.
GTTTGTTTGTTTTTCTCATTCCATCAATAAACAATTTTATAATCCTGAGCTATAAGTAACTAGTACAGCAATTACCTAGTGCAGAAAAATTAGTAAACACAGGATTTGCACATGATTTTCATCTAATTTTCTGCTGAAACTAAAAATGATTTAAAAAATATTTTAAAAATAAGTTGATTTAGGGTTTCACTATGTATAGATTTGTGCTCCCTAGAAAGATCTTATCTTAGTTTTGGGAATGACTTACTCAAATCATTCTTAATCCTCACTCCTTGGCTCAAAAGATATCCACTCAGCTCATCTCTCCTTGGCCTCTATTTAAAGATGGCCTCTCTCTCTCTCTCTCTCTGGCTCTCTCTTATGCTTTCTGTACTGTCAAATAAAATCCTAATCTTACCTAAGTGATTACCTTGCAGCTTTGCATTGCTTTGCATAAAATGTTTCTATTCATTAATCATTCAATCATGCAACCATGAAGGTAAGACTGTCAGTGATTC
>CAUYRT010067092.1:0-13563 GCA_963574885.1 Lepilemur ruficaudatus | reverse complement strand
CATGGAGTACTATTCAGCTATAAGAAGCAATGGTGATATAGCACCTCTTGTATTTTCCTGGATAGAGCTGAAACCCATTCTACTAAGTGAAGTATCCCAAGAATGGATAGACAGGCACCACATGTACTCACCAGCCAATTGGTATTAGCTGATCAACACCTAAGTGGACACATAGGAACAACATTTATCGAGTGTGGGGCTGACGGGAGGGGGCGGAGGGGATGGGTATATACATACATAATGAGTGTGATGTGCACCGTCTCGGGGATGGTCAAGCTTGAGGCTCTGACTGGAGGGGGGAGAAGGGGAAAGGGCAATGTACATAACCTTAACATTTGTATCCCCATAATATGCTGAAATAAAATATATATATATAAAAGATAAATAAATAAATAAAATGGGAGTTTTTCTTCCTTTGATTTATTTATCTAGTTAATTACATTAGTGGTTTTCTTTGTGTTGAATCATTCTTGCATTTAATAATAGCTACATTGAATGTATTCTTTTTATGTGTCAGGAACTATTTTAAACATAGCTATTAGATGAATGCATATTTAAGATTATTGTATCCTCTTGACGAACTGATCCCTTTTCTACTATGATATTTTTTAAATCTCAATAGTAATCCTTGAAGACTATTTTGCTTAATACTAATACAGCAATATAAGTTATTTTTTATGGTTACTATTTGTATGGTATACATTTCCTATGATTTGAATGGGTCCCCCCAAAATCACATAGTGAAAACTTAATTGCCATTGTAACAGTATTAAAAAGTAAGCCCATTAGAAGGTAATTAGTCCGTGAAGACTCCTCCCTCATGAAGGGATTAATGCTGTTATCACTGGAGTGGGTTCATTATAAAAGGAAGAATTTGCACCACCCTTCTCTTCTGCCTTGTAAAGAACAGTGTTGTTCCCTTCTGTAAAATGCAGCATTCAAGGCAACAGCTTGAAGGCAGACACCAAACCTGTTGGCAACCTGATATAGGAATTCCCAGCTTCCAGAACTGTGAGAAATAAATTTCTATTTTTTATTAATTACCCAGTCTCAGGTATTCTGTTACAGCAGCACAAAACAGACCAAATATGCTTTTTCTTTCAACCTATCTGTGTGATTTTCTTTAAAGAGTTTTTCTTATAGAAAGCTTTTTGTTGGCTCCTGTTTTTATATCCAGTTTAATAATCTATTTAATACAAGTTTAATATCCAGTTTAATACCTTTTAATTGTATTATTTAGTGCATTTACATTAAATATAATTATTAATATGGTTGACTTTAATTTTAACTTTTCTATTTGTCCCATCTCATGATTGTATCTTTGTCCTTTTCTACCTTCTTAAGTCAATGAAATATTTTTTAGTATTCCATTTAATTGTCTCTGTTGGGTCTGTGTGTGTGTGTGTGTATGTGTGTGCATACTAGTGATTGCTCTAGGGATTACACTATACATCCTTAACTTGTCACAGTCTACTTCTAATTAATATTGTAACATTTCACAGACAATATAAGAATCTTCCAACAGTAGAATCCATTTACCCCATTCAATTTTTAAGGCTATTGTCATATTTACTATTACATATGTTAGAAATGCCATAGCATATTGTTATTATTATACTTTTGCTTGAACCAGTCAACTACCTTTTAAAGAAATTTAAAGCTGAAAAGAAAAATTTATTTATATTTACCATGTCCACTGATCTTCATTTTTCCCTATAGTTCTAAGTTTTATCTTCAGCCTAATGAACTTTCCTTAGTATTTCCTTTAGTTCCATGACTACTGTGGACAAATTCTTTCAGCTTATATTAATTTGAATATATTTTTTAACATTCAATCTTAAAGAATATCTTGAAAGCTATCTGCTTTGGTTTTTTTCAGTTTCTTAGATCTGCAGATTGATTTTTTTGGCCAAGTTTTGAGTATTTTTGGCTATTAATTCTTCAAATAGTTATGACCCATTCTCTTTTTCCTTTTCTTCTAAGACTTAAATTATAGGTGGAACCATTTGTATTGTCCCACAAGATACTGAGACTCTGTTCATTTTCTTAAATCTAGTTTCCCTCTGTTTTTCAGTTTTGATTTTCCATTAATGTATTTTCAAGTTCTCTAATCTTTTATTCTGTAGTCTTTAATCTTTTATTCCAATCTCCTCTGTAGCCATTGAGGGAAATTGTCATTTCTAGTATTTTTAGTTCGTTATTTTTTATAATATATCTTGCATTTCTCTTTTGAGATTTCCCACGTGTTCATTCATTTTATCCGTTTTCCCTTAAATCCTTGAACATGTTTACAATCATTTTAAAAACTGTGCTCTAACTGCAAAATTGGAGTCATCCTAGGATCTCTTTCTATTGACTGTTTTTTTAATCTTAATTATGGGTCACATTTTCCTATTTCTTTCATATGTAGTAATTTTCTGTTGCATGTCAAATGTTGTACATGATATACTGTAGATAGTCTGGATTATGTTGTCTCCCTTTCAAAAATAGAGTGTTTTGTTCTGGTCAGCAACTACACAATTGGCTCATTCTCTTAATCTTTCAGGCTTTATTTTATGCTTTGTTTGGGCTAGTCTGTATCTATTTTGACCTTAATCCTTGGATAAGATCTTACTCTGTTTTTCTAAAGGGTGGCCTTTCTAGGCTGTCAGCTGAATGAATTGATGTGCTTGGTGAAGTCTTTCAACTATGGCTGGACCAGAACTCCAATATCTCTTAGCACTGCAGACCTCTGGCATTTCTAATATTTAGCTCCATAGCAGCTTCTATCTTGCAGAATCTTGAGGTATTACAGAATCTCCACCTACACATGCAAAGGCCAGACCAGCTCTTAGCCAAAGAGCTAAGAATCTCCACACAGACTTCTAAGACCTTTTTTCTGTACTGCTCCCTCCTCTCTGGAATCCTATCCTGAAAATTCTAGCTGCCTCTACAGCTCTGCATTTCAATTTCTGCCTCCTAAGCTAAATAACACTAATGATCTTCACTCGGGCTCCAAGTCTCTGTGCCCTACATTCAGAAAAATGACCCCAGACATAAAATCAGGTTGAACGTGGTGCTCACCTCATGTATTTCCTGTCTCTCTAAGATGCTAGTCCTTCACTGTGTTCCAATGTGATATTTTGTTTAGTTTTAGTGGGAGGGTAAATCCAATAGCAGGTACTTCGTCATGGCCTATAAGTAAAGTTGCAGTAGATGAACTTAATTGATATATTCCTTCTATCTTACCCCATGGATTCTTTTAATTATGCTTTCTTGTCACTCTCTCCCTACACACACAGACAGATGCACACATACACACACATTTTGCCATCTTTTTGGATAATACTACTTTCTGTGTTTCTTTTCTTTTTCTTTTTTTTTCTTTTTTTTTTTTTTTTTGCTTCTACAATGGTATCATTTAAAACCTGTTTTGTTTAAAATTTTTAAAAACGTGTTTCAATTTATTCTTCATCAATATCAAGAATGTAGTTACATACATGTACCCTCCCTGTTCAAGATAAAAACTGTCATACTTTACTTCCTCTTTTCCCACTTCTCTCTTCACCACACACCTCTAGGGAACCTTAGGCCTTTTAAAGTACATATTATATATTTTTCTTTTTAAATCTCTTGTTATAAATTTTACTTGGTTTTACAACCACATCACAAACAATTCATTAGACTTAAATCTAAGTTTTTATTGCTCACTGCTATTTTTACTAAAACCTGTCTTTGCCTTTCTAAAATTATTTTGATTAGCTTTCACTGAAAGTTCTACTTTAAGTTATATTTTCCAAAAAAGCATATCTGAGTCATATAATTTCTGAATTTTTGCAAATATGAACAAGGCTTTTAGTTGCCATTGCATTAGATAATAGTTTGGTTTGGCATATAATTATCAGAACATAATGCCTTTCCTTCAGAGGCCATACTCTGATGTTTTCTAGCATTAGTGTAGCAAACAAGAAGTCCAGTGTCATTTAAACTTTTTTTTAAGAGGGTGAGATCTCTTTTTCCTAATTGGCCGCTTCTAGCATTTGTTCTTTATCCAAAATATGGTAAACAACCTGAATATGATTTTTTTCATTATACCTGCCCAGTCTTTGGTAAGCCTTCTCCATGTGAAGACTGAATTCAACTTGGAGAAATTATCTTCTTTTATTTCTTTGATTATTGCTTTCATTCATCCATACCGTTTTGTCCTTCTGGAACTCCTATGATAACCATACTGCTTCTTCTGCTTCAATGTTTTCTGCCTCTTGACTTTCCTCTTAAATTCCCAACTCTTGAAGTTTATGCTCTGCATTTTGGAAGAATGTCTCATAATTAGTCTTCTTTTTATTTTCAAGATCTATTTTTTATGTCTGGATTTTTACTTTTTTATGGACATATGCCCTTTTTAAAAAATTAATTCAGGATCCTTTTGAATCTGACTGAGAAAAATTAGCTTTTTCCCCCTAAATTCTTTTATTTTATAGCAATTCTGTTTTACTAGAGGTTATTTAATCTGAGTGCTCACATTTGATTCCCCTCATTTGAACCACTGAATTTCTTAATTCATGTGGTAATGTTTCTCTTATCTTTACAGAGGAAGAATTTGTTTTTCCAGCATGAACAGCCCAAATGTGAATAATGGCTCCTCAGTGTTCCCTCCATTCACTCCCACCTCTACTATTTCCAACCACAACTCCTCAGCTTCATGGATACAGGTAAGAAGTTGACAATGATGTCACACAAATGACTTTGTTATATTCCTTGGATTGTTTTTTTCTAGAATAGGAAAGAGGAAGGCATCAAACGGACAGAAGTTTCTATTTATTTTTCCTAAACTGTGATAAGAGAAATTTTATATTTGTTTCTCACTTGAGACAAAATTCTTTAAAAGAAAAATTGGATATACTTCAAATTCCTTCCTTGTAGAGAAACAGGAAAGTTATTTTGAGTTCAACATTCTTGTGAAAAGATCTTTTCTTGGGAGGAGTGAGTTTTTAAGTTATTTCCCCCCCTCTAAACACATTTTGAAATATTTTCCTTGAAACCATCTTTTACAACCCTGAATTTACTACGTACTTCTGTGCTCAACTGCCCAAACAAGGACATGGAAATATGCTCATGAAAGTTAACCTCTACTGAAAACAACCATGAGGTAGAAAAAACAATGGAAACATCTGTATTTTATCCTGCCAATATGTTCTCTCTTATTCTGGGAGCACAGGATGTCTTTACTCTGTCAGCTGCAAAAATATTATCTCTCTGCAGGAATGAAACAAGTGTGGAATATATATTATGCTACCACATTGCATGCATACCTAAGCAGAAAACAAAGAAAATAGCCATTTAATATATAACTCAATTTTGCCTCCAGAGACAGATAAAAATTTTTATTATAATACTCAAATGGTATAGTACATAAATATACATGGGAAATGTGATAGGACTAAGTCAGGCTCTTTGGGCTACATACTGGTGGCTAAAAATTTATCATCTATCCCCCATCCTAATCCTTCCTTCCCTTAGACATTAAGTAGGCTATATTTTTTTCTGAGAGCCAGGAATTTGGGGCAAGGGAGACCAAAACCCATCACCATTTTTCAGCAGACCATTAATTTTTAAATGTCTGTGGAAAAAAACTATTGGCATTTGAAATGTTATACCCTATACAGCTTACCTAATAAACGACCAAGATATTAAAAAACATAATAACAGTAACTAAATTGGCAATTTAATAACTTCAAGTGATTTTTAGAAGCTCAGTTGTGTTTACCCTTTTGAAATCAATAACTTTCATTTGGAATTTTAGGTCTACTTTAATGAGCAATTTGCTAGCAGCAGTTTTACTTAGGATCTGAATTTACACAAACAAAAGTAACAGAGGCTTTTACGTAGACGACAATTTACAGTTAACTTTTGCAGGCCACATGACTGATTGGAGTGTATAAATCCCTGCAATCCCATTATATAAGCCTTTTAACATTTTTTAATGTTTTTAACCAGAGAAGAGGTTATATAGGAAGAGTACACTAGGTGAGAGGAATCTTAATGTTGCTTAGTTACTTTAACATGTCTGAAATGGCTCTTCTAGTTCTGCAGCTATCTTTGGAGGCCCTTGCATAGCAATAATATGACTTCCTTGTAGGCAGTAAATGAGAAATATCCTGTGATAATGCCACTGGCTTTCTACATAAGCTACCTGTTTTATGTGTCTTATCGAATTGAAGTATTTGTCAACACACAGTACCTTATTTCTTTGTATCCTCACATTCACTTACCCTGATTTAATGATGACAGTGCCTTTTGCATTGTTTCGGTCCCTATAAGAAACCTTTTGGGATCATGGAATCTATCTCTATAAAACTAATTAGAAACACCATCCAAAAAACAAGGAGCTAAATCTACTCTCTGTAATCCACCTTACTCTGGCTCCATGCCCCAGGGACCCAGGTAGCTCTGGGAGTCTCCAGAGGGTGTTCAGAAAGGAAACTGTAGCCTCTGGACTCAGCAGTGCTTCTCTGTCAGATATTGTCCTGTCTTGCACTGATGTTGCCTCCTGGAAGCATGTTATAGCTATCACACCCCTAATGCACCAAAACTGTGTTCATTCCCATCATATTTTATGAAATTCTTCATAAAAAGCAACTATTTCACCCTCTGTTATAGCTCTAATTTCCACAGAGCTTCAAAAACTAGTCCTCAGACACGGCGGGAGACACAGCACCAAGCGAGGCCTCCCCACGCTGCATAGCACCTCTCCCACCGGCCCTGAAACAAAACCTCGCCTTAAGCCAAAAAAATTCCTATCACACAAATTAGACTCTCAACACACGCTAAATCCCAGTTTGGGCTCAGCTGGAGCCCTCCGCCTGATGTGTAAATATCTGAAGGTCACCTGATACCAGTGAATAACTCACCGCGTGCTTCAGGAGCGCTCCCTTGTTGCCTGGGAAGGAGACGCTTAGCTGGGAATGCAGTCGGCACAGAGGAAAGCACGCCAGGACAGGGAGAGACCCCTGCCAACCTCAGCTGAGCCCTCGAAACCAGTGTCCACCTTTGGTTTCCCTAGTTACCTAGGCCAGTAAATTCCCTTTGTTGCTTAAGTCAATTTGAGTTTGGTTTTATGTCACTTGCAAGTGAAATAATCTTGACTAATATACTAATAATTACCTAATTTTATTGGGTTACATAAATACCATTGCCTCAGGAACTCGAAACAACAAATCCCAGAGATTTCCAACCATAAACAGTATAGCCTGATGAGTGATTTAATTCAACATGTACCTATAGATCACTCCCCAAGCCACATATATAGAAATGAGAAGAAAAAAATCTGAAGGAGAAGGAAAAAAAGTTTGCATTTGGAAACAATTTATTAAGCAGAAGACATCTGCCCAATGTCTAAGACCAGGAAGATAAATGATTCTATTTTATGTTGCTATTAAATTGTATTACTCTTCATTAAAGTTAAATGCATTTAGAGGAATTAAGTTTATCAAAAATTTGGCAGTGTAATATAAGCAATGATTCTTTGTTTATTTGACAACACCCTCCTGTGAGCTGATTCACAATTTTAATTTTGGAAAACAATATTTCCTTGATGGGGGCTGACAGGATGATGTGAACTGCTGCATCATTTTGCATGAAGTCATATCGATTGTGAAAGGAAACAGAAGCCAAGCGACTTACCCAATTTTTCAAGGAGCATTATGACAATAATGTTTCTATATTATCAGAGGAGATCAAATCAATTTAAGAACTGAAATTAAGCTTCAGGAGACAATCTTCTATCCTTTGTAAGATAGGTACAAAAGAATTCTATAAAGACAAAAATTCTAAATATTTTTAGTGGGAAAAAAGTTATTAGTTAAAAATGTATAAAAAATGTGTGTCCATATCAAGCACCTACTGCGGTCACAATGGTGAGCAAACCAGAAACCCCAGAGAGCTTGCAACCTAGTGAGAGAGAAAGCATCGATCCGATCCTGGGGAGTTGTAAGTCCCATTGGGATGTTGCCAGAGAAATGGACCTGCTGTGACAAAAGCCCACGGTGGGGGCTTTACCCTAAGCAGTTAGACCAGGGAAGGATTTCATGAAAAAGTGATATTTGAAGAATGAATAAGCACTAACTAGGTAAGGAGAGAAAAGAGCGTTCTCCTCTGAGGGACAAGCCTCCACGTAGGCCTAGGGGAGCTGGGAGGCGGGGGGAACCAGAGAGTTGTGGAGCCAGATCCCAGGCAAGGAGCTGGAGAGTGAGGAGGGCCCAAGCTGAGTGTAAGTGAAAAATTTCCTTCTGAAACAATGGGTAGGCTCTGAAGGGTTTCAGCCAGCCCTGGTATGATCAGCTTTACATTAAAAGGTTTCAAGCCGGATAATAAGTGGGGGGCGGGGTTAGGGCCCAGGCAGGGGACAAGGGTAGCTGGGGCAGGGAAGGAGTGGGAGCAAAAGGTAGAGAACAATCCGTCACGCAGCGTATCCTCATCAAATATTTATTGAGAATCAGCACCATGAAATCTGACTGAATCATTTTCTTTTTAAAAACTTTTTATTGGGGAAAAATCTCAAAAGTCTAAAAAAAGTAGACAGAATAATTTAATGAACCCCTACGTACTCGACACCAAGCTTGAGTAATGACCAACTCAGGATTAATCTTGCTTGATCTATATTCCCACTTTTTCCCCACTCCCATATATACTTTTTAATTACTGACATTTCAAACTTTCAGAAAAGTTGTGAGAATAGTACAATAATGACTTATTTATCATTCATCTAGATTCAGTAATTGTTAACATTCTGTTAACTTTATATAAATATATAGCATGCGTATATGTATATATACTGCATATACATGGTGTATATATTCTCTCTCCCTCTCTCGATATACATGTGTGTCTGTGTGTTTCTGTGTGTGTGTTTATATATAGATATTTCATCTTTCTCTCAAAAACGAAGGCATTCTCCTATACGACCATTATATAATTATTGCTTAGTAACTTTAACATTATCTAACAGTCCATATTCAAAATTTCCCATTTGTCCAAATAACACGCTTTGTAGCTGTTTTTTCCCCCGATCCAGGATCCAAACAAAGACCATGCATTGCATTTTGTTGTCCTGTCTCTTTCATCTCAATATGAAAGAGCTCCTCAGCCTTTTTGTCTTTCCTGACATTGATGCCTTTGAAGAGTCCAGGCCAGCTGCTTTGCAGAATGTCCTTTAACGTGTGTTTGGCTGATTGTTTCCTCAGCATTAGGTTGAGGCGACAAGTTTTTGGCAGTACTGTCACATAGGTGATGCTGTGTCCTCGTTGTGTCACATCAGGAGCTGTATGATGTCAGCTGGACTGTTACTGATGATGATTCTTTCACTTTTTCAACCTATTGAATTCATATCCTGTAGACATAATCCATTACTGAGGAAACCAGACAAGGACTGCAAAGTATAATTTCTATTTCCTCATGAGCTGTCTTAATGCCAAGAGACATTTGCACAGATCATTTATACGAAGTTTTATTGGTTTTATTCACGAACGGTAGATATAGATCACCAATAGACACCGACGGGGCATGACTGGCAGAAATAGGCATTCCCTGGATGAGAATCCTGAGAGGAAGTAGAGCGTGCAGGTGAAGCGTGACCTCAGGGGCCAGGCTGCCTGGGGTGTCATCCCGGCCCTGCCGCTTCCCACCTGTGTGGCTTTGGGCAAGCTACTTAACCTTTCCTCACCTGTAACACAGGCAATCACAGAACTCATCTTCTACGGTTGGTGCCGGCACTGAGTTGCTCCGTGTGCGATGTCTGCCATGTAGCAAGTTGTCAATGGTGACGATGATGACGATGATGTTTCTAGCGAAGAACCACTAAAGCCATGTGCTGACTAAAGGAAGACCCTAGGTCTTCTTTATTAAAAAGATTGTCTGAAGTTTGGACCCTGTCAGAAATATAATATGGTAAAATGTCAACATATTTGCATAAAATCACTAACATCGTCATCTAATGAGAGCTATTTAGGGCAAAAGAGTTTGATTTTTGACAATTAGATGACTAGCATTAACATTTCCGAAATAATAAAAAATCTTAACAATGAAATGTGCCCAATGTCATTTCCCATTGAGGATTTCATTAACTTCCCTTTCATAATTAATAGTGATATATATGTAACCTGTGTCTACTGCATAAGTGTGTATATAATATTGACACTCCCACAGAAAGATCTAAATTACAAATAGAAAAAGGCCTGCTCAAAGATCTTGTCAAGAACCTTATGATCTGAAGTTGACTCAATGTTTTTGACCTCAACTCTCCGCCCAAATTCATGGGTTGAAGTCCTAACCCTAAATGGAATGGTATTAGGAGGTGGGGCCTTTCAGAGGTAATGAGGTCATGAGGGTGGAGCTCTCATTAATGTGATTAGTGCCCTTATAAAATACACCCCGGAAAGTTCTCTCCTTCTCTTCCTGCCACGTGAAGCTGCAACAAGAAGATGGCAGTATGCAGCCCCGAGCGGGCTCTCACCAGAACCCACCCACGCTGGTACCCTGATCTCAGACTTCCAGTCCTTAGAACTGTGAGAAATATGTTTCTGCTGTTTGTAAGCCACTCAGTCTGTGATACTTCATTATAGTAGCCAAAACTAAAACATGATTACTTAAAATTGCAACTTACTTTTAAGATTTCAAAGATGTTTTTCTGTTTGAGAAATTCATGGTCTGTCGTCTCATGTATGTGTACTGGCACGTGTGCTGGTAGTGGTGATGGGCCCTGGAGTCCTCCTGATTTTAGCCCATTAACCCATTTTGAAGTAGTAACTTTCCTTTCCAGGCAGGATTTTCAACGTTAGTCATTCATGTATTAATAAAATCACTCCATTTTTAATATACTTTTCCCCTTAAGTAAAATAATATTATCAAATGGACAAAAGAGTAATACTTTGTATTTTTATGATTTAAGGGTTTACTAAAATGTGTAACCATGGTGGAAATCATTTTTTTTTTTACTTGCAACTGATATAGAAAAACTTTCAATTTCTAAAATTTAAAAGTGACATCAAAATTGTTATTATTTTGTTCTTACTTTAAGAAGAAAAGGATCAACTGAGCTACATCAAAACTTTAGAATAGCAAAGCTAATGTAAATAAACAACACGATATTTACTTCAGTACTACATCACAGCTAGCTCAGTAGAAGACAGGGCAAGGTAGAAACAGAGAGAAGACGGAAACAGAGGAAGGAAGCAGGGAGAAGCAAAGGAGGGCCCAAGAGGTAAAGGGAGAGAGAAAGCTCAACATCGCTGGCCCCCAAGCCTCAGGTCTCACTCTGCCCACACTGGGTCGCGGCTGAGCTGGTTATGCGCCCCCCCCCGAACTCAACCCGCACCCCAAGCACACACAGCATGTTTTCTTCTTTTTCTTCTTCTTTGCCTCTTATTTTTCAATGGACTCCCTCCCTTTGTCACAGTTAAATAATTTCTAAGACAGGCATAAAGTTTGCAATCACAAAACCCAGATGTGCAAACATAAAACTTCTTTTATTATTTTCAAAACTGACTTGGCTCGCAAGCCTTCATTACAACAAATGGAAGAATACCTACCTTTGCGAATTCAAGGAAAACTCAGATGTTTTTGGGATTTTTTTTCCTCAGTTTTTTTGGATAAATATGAAGTCAATGTTGAAATCATGTGCTCTCTTATTTCCGTCTGTTCTCTCCATCAACCCCCTAAATGTGGGGGCTGGAGGTAATGGGTGGAGTAGCTTGAGCTGCAGAAAAGAAAGAAAGGATTCCCTCTCTGCTCTCAACAGACCGTCAGATAGTCAAGTAAATCGTCAACTGCAATATGGGTAAGTTTCCCAGAAGTGTTTTGGGAGCACAGAGCGAGTATAAAGAGGAATAAACTCAGTCCCAAGTGGCCAGACAAAGCTTCTAGGAGGAGAGGATTTTTAAGTTTTATCTTAAAGAGTGAGCAGGAAACAGTCAGTTTAAGAAGATAGGGAAGGAGTCTCAGGGAGCATTTGCTAAGGCATGGAATCGTGGGAAAGGGTGACATGCGTGGGAAATGAGAGTTGTTCCATATGGCTAGAAAATGGGGAATGTTTAGAATAGCAGGTAGAGGAGTCTGGAGAGGTGAACAGACTGTGCAAAGTTCCTCTGTCTTCTTTTTATGCCAGCTATTAATAATTCTAGTAATCTAGTAATGCCTGTTGGTGCAGTGAAAACACAAATGCGTGTGCGAGCACTGAAATCAGTTGGCAGTACTCAGCTCTAAGGCAGCCATTGAGGTGATCCACAATTGTCAACATATTTTTTAATGTCATGCAAATGAAAACACAATAATTTAATAATGACCACAGACAATGGCAGATCCTGGATTATAAGCAGTTATTAAAGAAATCTAATGGTCAGATATTCATGTAGCAACAACATAGTTAAAAACAACTAGTCCAAACTAGGTGAACCCAAGAGATAGCAAAGGATTAGAGAGAAGAAGCCTCATTTGAGACCCTACAGTACACTATGTGGACAAACCTATAACATCAAACAGTCGTGGGGAGGAAGGAATGTGAGGGAGGGTTCAGGAACGACTCCAGGTTTCTGGCATGTGCTCACTGAGGACGTAAAAGTTTGGGAGGGAAAGACAGGGATTTCACTCAGGCATGTTGAATTTAGGGCACCTGGAAGACTCATTTTTTATTCTGTATAAAGTTGAATGCTTAGGGCTACACAGTCATGAGTGAGGACTGGCTCATAAAGATATGGGAGTTGGAAGAAGATTAAAGATGGCGGACGAGAAAAGCCACCAAGCCAGAGTCTCAGCAGAAAAAAGACAGATTTTAGAAGAAAGTGGAAGAAATAAGCAAGCAGACAAGCATGTATCGGGCGAGGGTCAGAAGGAGGGATACCTGAGACCACGAGAGACTCCACGGGAGGAGGTTGCAGAGCAGAACTGGAAGGAGGAAGCCCACAAGAAGCTTGGAGACCAGAGACAAGGGTAGGTGGGCAGCTAACTTTCCCCTCCCTTGCATCTCAGACTGCTGATAGGCTCCTGGGCAGTTGGAGAGACTGCTAACACCAGCCCAGAGACGGCTGCTGCCAGTGAGCGGTGAGCCTCTCGTGGACACGGCACCTGGCTCCCAGCTCCCGCAGGACACCTCCCAGCCCACAGACTCAAGCCAATCGGCAGACGCCATATTGCCTCCTTCTCCCATCCCCCTTCCTTACCCGCGGCGGCCGAGAGAGACAATTTAGCCACCACCCGGAGGAATCTCAAGGGAACGGGACCTTCCCATTTGGGGCCCTACAGCAGACTGAGGGGTACTCAGACTGGGAGTCCCTATCCGCCAGCCCTCCCAGGCGCTGCTGGCCCAGTAATTCCATGAAAACAGGGCAGACCCCGAGGCTGAGAGACATCGACCCAGCTTGGGCACCCTGTGGGTGACTTAGGACCTACACGCCACTTCCTGGCAGGGTCATGGTTTGAATTCTGGGATCCAGGGATCAGACATGCAGACCAGACCCGGTGCACCCAGGTCTTGCATTGACCTGGGGCAAAGAAGGGACATTTGTGAACGTGCCTACTTGGTGTGTGTGCCTT
>CAUYRT010067091.1:0-59488 GCA_963574885.1 Lepilemur ruficaudatus | reverse complement strand
GTGTTTTGTAGTTCCTTGAATAGATACTTCATTTCCAGGATTTCAGTTTGATTTTTCTTTAATATTTCAATTTCTTTAGTGAATTTTTCTTCTAGGTCCTGGATTTTTTTTTGTGGTTTCTTTGTGTTGGTTATCTATTATTTCTTGCGTGTCATTGAGTTTCCTTACAATCCATGTTTGAAATTCTTCTTCTGTCATTTTAGTGTTCTGACTTTGGTTGATGTCCATTTCTGGAGAGCAAGTGTTCCTCTTTGGGGATGCACTTTCTGTTTGATTCTTCATACTTTCAGAGATCTTTTGCTGATTTCTTCCCATCTGAATCAGTTGTTGCTTCTTGCCTTTAGATTTTCGTTTGGATAATGACACACCCTGTTTAGTCTCTGAGCCAGTAGGTGGTGTTTGTGGGTAAGATTTGACCACACCCTGTCATGAGTCAGTAGATGCAGTAAAAGGGTGTGCAGAATGACCTCCCTGTCAGTAGGTGGCGCTTGCTGGGAGGAGCAGACTACAGTGTTGATTTTGGGTCCTGTAACCAGCTCTGGTTCCTCAGGAGAGGCACTCTAGTGCCTTACGTGGTGGGTGGTTCCCTGGGATTTCCAGGTGTGTCCTTATTCTCCACCTCAGTGGGGACAGGTCTGGGAGTGAGTCTGGGTGGAGCTGGGTTGGGTAAGCCTGCCCCCACGCACCACAGTTGCTGTTGGCAGAGGTCAAAGGTCTTTTCTTTGTTACTGGGCAAAGCTGTCAGGGAGGGGCTGAAATGGCCCCACTCAGCCAGAAAGTCTGCGTGTGGGGGTGGGGCTGTCTGAGACCTGCAGTCTGGAGCAAGTCTCACTCCCTTCCACCCTCCCTGGCTCCGCAGCTTCTCCTGGGCCTCTGTCAGCAGGCAGAACCTCACGCCAGCGGATCTCCCCTGGCTGTGATACAGGGTCGAGGTTCCCTGCCCAGGACAGCAGCCTGGGCTGGGGACATGGCCCTCCCCTGCAAGGAGAGTTGCCCCTCAAGCATGCTGATCCACCCCTGAAGGCACACACACCTTAGTGGACATATTCACAAATGTCCCTTCTCTGCCCCAGGGCAATGCAAGACTTGGGTGCACTGGGTCTGGTCTGCAGGTCTGATCCCTGGGCCCCAGAATTCAAATCCTGACCCTGCCAGGAAGTGGCGTGTCGGTCCTAAGTCACCCACAGGGTACCCAAGCTGGGTTGATGTCTCTCAGGATCTGCCCTGTTTTCTTGGAGTCACCGGGCCAGCAGCCCCTGGGAGGGCTGGCGGATAGGGAGCTGACAGTCTGAGTACCCCTCAGTCTGCTGTAGGGCCCCAAATGGAAAGGTCCCGTTCCTGGGAGATGCCTCTGGGTGGTGGCTAAATTGTGTCTCTCAGCAGCCGCGGGTAGGGAAGGGGGAGGGGAGAATGAGGCAATATGGCGCCTGCCAATTGGCTTGAGTCTGTGGGCCAGGAGGTGTCCCAGGGGAGCTGGGAGCCTGGTGCCATGTCCACAAGAGGCTCACCACTCACCGGCAGCAGCTGTCTTTCGGCTGGTGCTAGCAGGTCTCTCCAACTGCCCAGAAGCCCCACCAGCAGTCCGAGATGCAAGGGAGGGGAAAGTTAGCCGCTCCACCTACCCTTGTCACCCGTCTCCAAGCGTCTCGTGGGCTTTCTCCTTCCAGTTCTCCTCTACAACCTCCTCCCATAGAGTCTCTCGTAGTCTCAGGTATCCCTCCTTCTGACCTTCTTCCGGTGTATGCTTGTCTGCTTGCTTATTTCCTCTGCTTTCTTCTAAAATCTGTCTTTTTGTGGAGACACCCTGGCTGGCGGCTTTTCTCATCCGCCATCTTGAATCTTCTCCCTCCACTGCAATATTTAAGACAAAACTGTTCTTACAGCATAGAAAAATGATCATTTAATCTTTAAAACATGTTTTAGAATTCAAAGACTTAATCCAGTGTCCTGCATTGAGATAAATTTTTAATATATTCATTACACAAAAATTGAATTTTTAGTTTTTCTTAATTGCTTTGTGGTAATGACTCCCAAATAAGATGAGATATTTATGAGTTTTTACCTTACACCACATTTTTCATAGATTACTCTTTATTTACTGTAAACATGAATTCCTAAGTGCCTATTTATGTAGGTAAAATTACTCTGTAATTTTTTAAGTAATATATTATTACAGTTATTATTTGTTCCTAGTAAATTGCCTAGCAACTTGTTCTCTCATCATTTTTATTGATTTTTATTTGGCCATGTCAAACATCCTTTTCATGCCATTGAAAAATGTGTGTGAGAATTTCCTGTGAGTTAGAAGCTATGATTCTGGGTCCGCACAAGGCTGCCATGTAACCACAGGCCCCACAGTGACTGGGCAGACTGTGCTCACCCGGAAACTCCTACCTCAGCTGCGTGGTCGGATGTTGAACCTGGTGCCTGTAGTAGCGAGAACACTGGCGGCAGCTCCGTGCCCTGACACACGCCTGTTTACGCACAGACCCTGATTTAGTCCTTGATCTCCTAGGAGATGACTTACTGTTCCATTTACCTTCTCTTAGCTCGTTATGAAAATGTCAGTGTTCTAACCTGGATAAAGCTATGGTGGAGAATGTATTTTATGTTTTCTGGGGTAGTTTATTTGGGGAGGGTGGAAATGGTGTCTGATAGATGACTGCTAAATTTAGATTTTTTTTTAAATTCCCTTAGCCATAGCAATTCAAGTCTCATTAAAATAAAAAAACTCTAAGAAAAATGGCTGGAATTATTTTCTATTGACTGGTAGTACCTACAAGGCTATACTTGACAAATTTTCTTATTTCATTGTTGATTTTAAAATTTGAGGAATTTTCACATATTTCAAATGTTAGCATAGGTGCAACCGCATTTGGGACCCTTTTTTATTCATCACAGGCATCCTGTAATTGATTTTACAGCTACGGAATGTCTGAGCACAGCTTCTTTGGGAATTTCTGGAATCACTGATTTTGTTACCTTCCCCAGCTTTATACCCTCATGATAATATTGAAGAAATCATTAATTTCAGTATTAATGCATCAGTTATTTTGCTTAAGTATCTTCAATTAGGAATTCAATTAGAATATGATTATCTCAGTTATTTTATTGGTTAATAAATTTGAGCTTATGCTTAAAAAATTTTAAACAATTCTTCACATTAAGTATCCTGAGACAGTTTGGAACACACATTGCCTGTAGGATCCTGGCAGTTTTCCCATCTTTGTTTGATACCATTTTATTGCAAAAGAATAGTTTTCCATCCCATAGTTTCTGTTGTAACCCTCCATATAGCCTTAGTTTGACATAGGTGCTCAAAATTTATTGTAATTGATCGAAAATAAATACAGAACAATAGGAAAATATATTATGTGTTCAGGAGTGTGTGTGTACATATGTAGATATATATGTATATATATATAATATTTTGTTCTCCTGTCAAGTTAATGCCCCAAACATAAGCAAGATAATTCTGAGATGCACAGAAAGCAAGAAGCCCTTGCTGATTTTGAAACTTTCCATGTTATGGCTGTTACCAACTGTGTTCCCTACTTTGGGTATTGTCACCACTTTCTTCACATCTTCAGCAGCTTCCTTGTTGTCTTCTAGTTCTGCAGTCCCCAACCCCTGGGCTACAGACTGGTACTGGTCCACGACCTGTTAGGAACCAGGCCACACGGCAGGAGGTGGCTGGCAAGTGATCGAGCAAAGCTTCTTCTGTATTTACAGCTGCTCCCCATCGCTGGCATCATCCCCTCAGGTGCGCCTCCTGTCAGATCAGGGCAGCATTAGATTCTCACAGGAACGTGAACCCTACTGTAGACTGCTCATTCGAGGGATCTAGGCTGCCTCCTTATGAGCTTCTAATGCCTGATGATCTGAGGTGGAGCTAAGGCCGTGATGCTAGCGCTGGGGAGTGGCTGCAAATACAGATTATCATTAACAGAGAGGTTTGACTGCACAATAAATGTAATGTGTTTGAATCTTCTCAAAACCTTCCCCAACCAAGTCCATGGAAAAATTGTCTTCCATGAAACGGGTCCCTGGTTCCGAAAAGGTTGGGGACCACTGTGCTAGTTGAACCACAGCCCTTATTTCCAGTCTGTTTTCTACGATTTTCTTACTTTGTATCCTGACAGTCCTGCTCCAGTCATGGTTTTCTTGTTCAGTTCAGTCAGTATAATTAGCTGAGAACAACTAAGAGTTAAGGAACCAGCTGTACCCAAACCGGAGTACCAGCCACACGCTGTTCACCTGTCCTGTGGCATTGCCATGTCCTGCCCACCACCACAATCAGGCTTTCCTGGGGTCGACGTCTGACCTACCAGCCGCACACTGTTCTGTGGTCCACCCACCGAGTGAAGCAGTGCACTGTAGTCCAGGTGGTTCTGCAGAGCCCCTTGGCATCACTGAGGCTGGGGCTGCCCTGGACAGCGTGGAGATGGGCTTCACGAGCTCATTCCTTCTCCACTGCAACCAGTTTTCTCTGGTCTATTTTTTCATGATTCTTTACCACTGCATTTTATCCAAACAATCTTACTTTAAGTTAATGAGATGATCACATCTGTGGTTCTTGAAGGTGACTGCTGTGCTTCTTTTGGGTTAAAGGTAGAAGACATAAGTGAAGGGAGCACAGCCAGGAAGTTGTGGTCTTGGCACAGGCAAGAGATCCTGAGGGCGTAATGATCATGGAGGCAGAGGATGGCTGGGTGCACCCATGCGTAGGCTGGAGGCTGGGGGATGGTTCCCAGAGCTGCTGCTAAAAATCCACCCAAGCCCAGTGGCTTCCCACAGCCATTTCGTGTTACCTCTCACAGCTCCAAGGTTGACAGCCCTCAGGTGGGTGGGCCTCGCTCAGGGCTCCCATGCAGCTGCTGGAAGGTGGCAGATGTGTGCAGACTGCCCAGGCTGATGTCCCAAATGGCTCCTGTACTCATGTCTGGCCCTGGGCCTGAGAGCTGAACCAGGCAGGGGTAAGCTGCATCACTCCAGCCCCCAGCATGGTCTCTCTTCATGGTCATCTTGACTTCTTCAAAGCCTGGGGATCTTACATGGTTTGGCTGCCCCTAGGGCATATATTCCAAGAGACCTATATGGAAGCTGCAAGACATCTCATATCTTGTGCTGGAAGTCACCCAGCCTCAGTTCCACTGCACTGTATTGATCAAAGGAGAGTCTCAGGACGGGCATGGATTCAGGTGTGAGGACTGCACGAAGCCGTATGTACCGGCAGGCTTGGCTTACTGGGCCCTGTGAAGAGCAACTGCCTGGTGTGTGGGTGAGTCAAATACGGAAGGTGGGAAGAATTTGGTTACACGTGATTCCAAGGAGTGCTAGCCTGAGGACTCGGCCACTGCTGTGAGGGAGGTCTCCTGGGACCAAGGACAGAGGGTGGGGAGAAGAGGACAGAGGTGTGAAGAACACCTCTGTTTGAGAAACAAGCATACCTGTCAACAAAGGAAAGGACATAGAGAAATATTCTTCAGGAGAATGATACAGAACCAGGAGGTTCCAGGTCATGAAAGCCAAAAGAGCTTCCAGAGGGCACTCGGGGACAGACGTGTCTGCTCCACAGCCTGCTGGCCTCTTGACGATGCTTGTCTTGCCTGCAGTTTTATTCCCAGCCCTTAGCAGGGGCTTTATGAGAATAGAGGCTTTCAATGAATGTTGAACAGTTTTCACATAGGAGCCAAGAAACCTTGGGGCACTTCCTATTTTCATTAACTAGACATAACACCATACATCCTCTGTCTCAGTTTTCGTCATCTCTGTGTCGCTGTTCTCACGGTAGCCTTCACTTCAAACACGATTCTATGGGTCCTGCAAGGCAGGGCATCTTCTTGTCTGCATTCCTTGTAAGCCTGTGAGCTGCAGCAGGGCAAGGGCAGCGTCTTGCCTACTCTATTGTTTACGCAGCATGTAACCAGGGCCTGGCACTTGCTAGATACTTGATAAATATTTAGCAAACTAGAATCAGTTGAACTTTTTAATATAAGTTTAAATATTTGGCAAAAGTTGCATTGTTATTTTGCTTTCTAATTGGGTCCTACAAACAGTCAATACAGAAGTATGAGAACCTTCTCCACAGTGATCATTGTCTTATGGATTTATAGAAGCACAGGAGAACACTTGATCCCTGTTGACGATTTTATTGTGGGGGTTGCATAAATTTATTTATTGAAAACAAACATATTTAACACTTGTGTGCTGTTTGTTTTAGATTCTGGGAATATAGCAGGGAACAAAATGATAAAAAATAAACAAATGAAAACACTGCCCGTTTGGGATTTTCATCTGGTCGAAGGACTCAGATAGTAGCATGTCACTGTGTTTCACAAAGACCGGAACACTCTGGGGAAGATGAAGCAGATGCGTAGCAAGGAGTCGGGAGGGGGCAGGTTAAGGGCGGGAGAGCTGGTCCAGCACTCACCTGCAAGGGTTGCCCAGATGAGCTCTTGGGATGCAGGGAGGGAGCCCTGCAGCTTTCTGAAGGAAGGACCCATGTTCCAGGCAGAGAGAGCATCAGGGCAAAGAACTGAAGCCCCTGAGTGTATGAAGAACACACGGGAGTCTGTGAGAAGCCACCAGGATGAGACTTTTGCACCTGGCATAGTATTCAGATATTCTGATTTTAAAACACACAAATAAACAAAAAACAGCAAGGGGTTATCTTGCAGGCAGAACAAAGAGGGTGAGAAGCCATGGAGGTGGAAATCATTGTGGTTTGTGAACGTGATAACGGAATCTAAAGGCCCAGACTTGAGGCAGCAGTTGAGCTACATTTTAATGATCTTTTCTACTGCTTGCACCTTTTATGGCAATCTGGGGCCTGGGCACATTTATCATTGACTCCTTCACTGAATCCTCATTCATTCATCCACTCACACATTCGTTCACTCAACAGTCATTTACTGGGTGCCTGTTATGTCCTAGAATGGGTATATGAGAGTAAACTAAAAGCATGGCTCCTGCTTTAAAAAAACATGTGTCATCTCTGCGGAGAAACATACACTAAACACCTAAAAAGTCAGTAAATAGCTAATTGCAAAGAGAGACAAGTGCCACGAAAGAAGGGAAGATGTTCCTGACGGAACTGCAGGGAGCCCCTTTTATGGGAGGTGCTTTTATCTAAAACCTGCAGGAGGGAAAGAGAAAGACATTCAGAGCCTTCTATTTGCCAACATAGAACAGACATCCAAGAAAAAATGTCCGCAGCCTTCACAGTGACCTTGCGGCTCGTTTCTCCTGGTCATGGGGGGATGGGAGGGACTATGAGAAAACTGCTTGCACTGAAAGTAAAATCGTGGGTTTTCTGTTTCTGGTCTACACGAAGAGACAGCAATGGACTTTGAGGATCGAGTGATCATGTGCCTACTTGATACGCACCAAGTGAGGCGTAGGGAGTTCTTGTGAGTTCCTGCTCCTGCCATGTGCTCCGATCGCACCCATGAAATTTCTAAATTTATTTTCCTCATGTGTATAATGGAAGCAATAATATTTTCATAACTTTTGTGAAGATTAAATGAAACAATGTCTATGAAATTATCTGAGGCAGCAGCTAGCAGTTAAAATAAACCTTTGAGGAAATTTTTAACTTAAAATGGCCCTGTACAATATAATATTATATATATAATATAAGAATAGTTAGAGCCTATGTTCCTCCTGATTTATGTTTCCATGAGGGTTTTTCTGCCAGAAAGCCTCTTCCAGTGAAGGACCCCCTGGCTGACAGGTGGCACTAGGCATGGGTATGTCCACTGCATTCTCTCCCTAGGTTTGGAAGATCCCTCCACAGGCAGCTGTGGATTCGCATCCGGACCATGCAGCAGGCTTGCAGGAGTGGGCTTTGCCCCTGGAGGGGAGAATCTTGCAGTTTGGGAGCCAAGTTATAATTCTTAGTGTCTTAGGAAACGAGTTTGACAGGAATCCCTAGTCACTCTCCAATTCCGCTTTATCAAAAATAAAGCAATAGTTGGTCTTCTCATCTGTTTATTCTTATTTTTCATTCAGTTCCAAACTCAGGAGGTGGGAGACAAGGCTGTTACTACCTGGCTCGCTTAGTCCCCAGCAGGAGACAGGGATGACCACGGCAGCATCATGTTGTCACTGGCGTCCCCAGCTCATGACAACAGTGGCAGCAGCAACAGCTTATGCAGCACCTGCTGCATCACCTGCCCTGTTCCAGGCACCGTGTTAGGCAGTTTGCATTCGTTATTCACTATTATTACGTCGACTCTAAGCAGTAGACTGTTATCACAAGCATTCTGCAAGTGATGTAAGCAAGGTTATGTGACTTGCTTGAGGCACGTAGTTCAGAGCCAGTACTGGAGCCCGTGGTCTTAAGGCTCAGAATAAAACCTCTTGTCACAACCACAGGTTGAAAAAGGGGTATGCTGGTCAACAGAGAGACAAAACCTTTCTATTGCGGGGCTTGTTCCCAGTGACAGTTCTCACAGTGTACACATGCTGTGGGGTCCAGGGGCCATGGGTGTTGGTGTTGCCCGGGTGCTTGTAAGAACTCAGAAATCAGGCGTCTCCCCAGAATGTGCGTGTTGGCAAGACCCAGGGGGTCAGAGAGCCCAACTCTGAGTCTGTAGCCTGGGAACGTGTCAGCACCTGGCTTGGGTCCGGTGGCCACCGTACTCTTTGTCCTGTGCAGTCAGTAACATTGTGTGAGTGCTTTCTGTTTGGATTTTCACTTTTAGATAAATGATTGAGGGACGTTTTGAAAGTGTTTTAAACATGTAGTATTTTGCCAGTAAATTTTGGGTAGCATATTTAAGTACTGCTTGTTTTTTAGACTCTTTTAACTGTTTCTTGGTTTTGTAAATAAATGAATGAATATATTCTTATTTCAGACTATGGTAAATTGCTCTGAGCTTTGGTAGAGGGTCCTTTGTTTTATCGAGAACATGGGCACACGGTATTCTGGTTCAAGAAAGAGGACCAGAGCACGAGACACCGAGGCCACACACGGTGCACAGAGGCAGGGTGCTGCTCTCTCTTCTCGCTTGTGCCACACCACGCAAAGGTTTGTTTTTAATTACTTGACTTACGGATACACGATGAGAACTGCAAATGGGGTATCCCTCCAGAATGTCTTATTCTTGTGCATGAGTATGCTTCAAGGGCAAAGAGGGAAAACTGGCTATTTGTTGTTTTCTTATTTGTTTTCTGACAAATCTATTTGAGCAAGACAATTCTAGAACTTCAGCTCACAGGGAGGCTGTGTTGAACGTGCCCATGACATGGAGCAGGATCTGCTTGGTGAGTCTCCCGAGCCCACTGCCCACCCATTCCCTACGCTGTGGACTTTCCACCTGTTGTCTTGGGCTCAGGTGTCAGGCTTTCTTTGGCTGTGACTCTTCTCAGGAAGGCGGCAAAGAAACACTGGTCCCGAGTCTGCATGCTTAGAGAACAATCCAGAACAGGCTGTCATTTGGATATACGGAGCTTTTCTGCCCTGGTGTCCCGTGGGAGTGGGGACAAAGCAGGAGAGCTGTGCGCTGCCCACTGGAGGACGTCGCACGGGCAGAGTTGGGGTGGGGGCTCACGGACCAGCCTCCCTGTGCAGGGATTCAACACTCTGGGCTAATTTCCTCACACTCAGCATTTTGAGATAAATTATACTTAAATGTGTAATGGAGAGAAAATATTCACATGTGGCCCGACTACTCTTGTTTCTACTCTGGTCTTTACCTTGTTCTAGGCGATTGCAAACGTATCATTTGATAATTTGTTCCGCTGGGTCTCTGTGTATCATAGGAAGACTGGCAGCATATGCTCACTGCAGACATAATTTCTCTTTGTCAAAAAGATCCTTCAAGTTTTGCTTTATTGTCAATAATTCCCTTGCTATTCCCTAAATTCTCAAAAGTAATACTTGAAAATGGCTCTCAAGTCCTTAAATACCTTGTGATGCCCATCACTAGACCCTGCTCGTTCTAATCCATCAGGTTTAATAAAATCTCTTGTGCAGTTCCACTCCTCTTTGTCCCACTGCTGAGGGGAAGCATGTGCCTAGTGTCCTGAGGGGGAGGTTGGAACGGACATTCCTGGGAGCTGCACTCTGTGAAGTCAGACACTGGTGGAGATGCCAGGCCATGGTGCACGTGGCAGTCTGGAGTTAAGTGAGAGGGGTAGGGCTGTAGGTGGCGGCACCAGCAAGGGATACAGACTGGACTGACACTGGAGGGATCTCTAGGCCTCCTCCTTAATGTTGACACCCCCTTTGCCAGCTGCTGGGGACGTGAGCTGCTGATGGCTCACAGCTATGTCCCTCATGGGGAATAGCCCTTGGCCAGGAGAGGTACCCACCCCTGGGTTACGTCCCTCTCAGGAGGAGCCCACGCTCAGTAGCGGCTGAGGCGAGGGTGCACGGCCGCCCTCCTCTCCTCCATGGGGGCAGCTCCAGAGCCCACGGTGTGATGGGTGGAGGCTTTGGTTACAGCCCATCACTGTCCGCTCCACCAGCCTCTCCTGCCTGCGATGTCCCCTCAGCAATGTCCGCCAAGAACGTTGCCAGCACCCCTTCTGCAGGTGGCTCTCCACCTCAAGGCCTATTTCCAGGGAGCTCAGCGTAGAGCCAGAGAAATGCAGCATGCTCCAGGGAGCTTGGACGTTAGTGGCTGAGCAGGAAGTAGGAACGAGCAAGGACTGGAACGTGGTAGACCTGGAGTCAGAGGAGGGAAAGAAGGGAGGGATGGACGGAGGAGAGACCAGCCAGGTGAGGACAGAAGGTGACACTGGCTTTCAGAAACGTGGAGGTTATTGCAAAGTGGTAAAAACAGAAGCTAAAATGGGTTGAAGGTGAATATGAGGCAGGGAAGTGGCTAAGAAAGTACAGACCCCTCTCCTGGAGTTCTGGGTCTTTCTGTAAAGAGGAACAGAGAAATGGAGCTAGAAGTAATAATGAGACCAAAGGAGGACACATATCCTATTCGTGTGTGTGTGAGGTACAACAGGAACTGCTGGAACATGTTTATATGTTCTTAGGAGTAAGTCATCCTACAGCAACAGATTAAAACTCCTTCCCCTCTGAGGGCTGGACTCCGCCGGAGAATGGAGCCTCCTGGGCAAGCACAGCTGCTCTGTGTGCTGACCGCTCCTGGGAAAAGCTTCCACCTAGTCCCTCTACAGGGCACATTCCAGAGACTGGCACACGCAGGACTGTGCCTAGCAAACATGCACAGGTATGGAGGATCAAATCTTTATAATTATGACTTTTCACAGTTGAAGCTTTCACATGCTTATCTATGATTATTATGATTATAATTATCTCTGAGAGGCAGTTTTGGCATCTCAGAAGTGAAAGCCACAGACTTTTAGCAATTAAGAGTTGACCATTGCTCATGTGTCCTCTGCACTCGTTGGTGCAGAGACAGGGACGAGCAGTCGCTGTCAGGCCGGGAGAGGAGCAGGGGCAGCAGGCTGTGCCCAGCCATGGCCAGAACAGTGAGCACACGTGGGGTCAGAAAGGCACCTGCAGGGATTGGTGGCATACGGTACAACATCGCCAAGAATGAAGTCAGCCTAGCAAACACGTTCCTGAAATCTAGGTAACAAAATAGGTATTCCAAATCTAAAAAGGAAAAAATTGCCAAGATAATAAACTCAAACAGCATATCGTTTTGGATAAAGCAAAATAAAAATAATCATAATGTGAATAAGTGAGAAGTAGTGAGGAAAGATATGTTGAATTTATGTAGCAGTCTCTGCAGTAATTTAGATCATAAGATGCTTGCCATTAGCCATTTGTTAGGCAATTCTGCTTTCTAACGCCTTGGCCAAGGGATGCTTTACGTCAGTGTGACAGGAGAACTCAGGGACATTTGAGTGGCTCTGCATCGTCTCAGAAACTCACTGGGAAACCTGTAGTCAGTGGAAGGGAAGATAGAACCAGAATGACTGTGTCAGCAGATGAGACGTTGGGGTGAAGCTTCAAGAAAGAAGACATTAACAAATAGACTAGTGCCTTAGTTAAACCTCACCCCACATGGAGGGGAGCTTACTGAGGGAAAAACGGGGTTGCTGAGTCTGTCCCTAAAATCGATTTGCTGTATGATAAGGCTAAGATACACACCATGTGGTCACGGGCTCCTGTCCTGCCCTGCTCTTCATACTTTGGTAGCAGGGGATCCCAGGAGATGGGCTTAGAGGGGCTCCAGTATTGGGTCAGTCTCGAAGGCCACTCAGGCCAAGCCGCTCGCAAGAAGCTCCTCTGAGTGAGGCAGCTTTGCTCTCCTGCAAGTTTATCCATATGCTGGGCATCCACAAAGACATGCCCATGTGTTAGTTTCCCCTGTTAAGAATAAGTCTTGTTGCTATCATGTAATGAAGCTTGATAGAGTCTGAGTACTGTTTCAGAACAGACAGCTCTACGTGGTACGTGGCTGCGCCTTTGGGCAGACAGGGAGGACAAGTCTGGAGTCTCCTGTCTGTGTGTGCCTTTTCATTCTAAGGCCACAGCTTTCTTCACTCTCCTCCTCTCTGTGGCCCCCACACTGACAGTCTAGTAGGAGAACACCTCTTCCGTCTGAACTAGCAATAGATGAAATACAGTCCATTGTTTCTCTGAAAACCAGCACACAATACTGATGTGGTTTAAAATATTTTGTTATGGTCATTTCTTCCAATTACAATGGGGGCAAGATATAAAGAAATGTTGAGAAAGTACAACATATTTTAAAACTCTGTAAAAATTCTCTACCTGTGCTTCTTAGGCTTCAGCTCCTACCTTTCAAGATTACTGGTTCTGAGAAGCTGTTCTTGAGTGTTATGGACACTCAGCTCTTTAACAGAGGTTGGGAAACATTTGCTGTAATGGGTCAGAGGGTAAATATTTTAGGCTTTGCCAATCAGATGCTCTCTGATGCAACTATTCAACTTTGCTGTTGTAGCACAAAGTAGACACAGCCAGCATGCACATGCATAGCTGTGATAGTGTTTCAAGAAAACTTTATTTACAAAGATAGGCTGTGGGCTGGATTTGACCCGTGAGCCATCCTTTGCTGAATCCTGCCTTACCACACATGGTGCTCTTTGACATCACTAATGGGACTCCGTGGTAACTATAGTCCCTGCCAAAACTGTTGTCCCTGCATCACAATCTTAGACTTCATAAATTTTATTATCATTTGTTTTCTTTGTTGCCATTGCTTATTGTTCCTGAAGCATGTGCAGACACTGGGCTAGTGCTCTGTATACATTGTTTACTAGAACATAATTCTCACAGCAGCC
Organism: Lepilemur ruficaudatus; assembly: GCA_963574885.1. NCBI lineage: Eukaryota > Metazoa > Chordata > Mammalia > Primates > Lepilemuridae > Lepilemur > Lepilemur ruficaudatus. The sequence continues at coordinate 46,246 of CAUYRT010067091.1, read as the reverse complement.
GTGTGAGATGGATGCAATGATCTCTGCTTCATGGATGTGGCACCTCCGGCTCTGGGAGGTCAACACACCTGACAAAGACCACAGCGGGCCCAGGTGGGGCTGAGATTTCCCCCCCTCTTTCTGCCCCCTTTCTGCTGCCTGGCCGTGGACACGTCCTCCAGACATCAGTAGATACCACTGGCTACAGTGTATCTGTTTTGGGACAGGTTTTGGGGGTACATAATTACCTCAGCCTTGAGCATTTTGAATTTGAAATACTCCTAAGATATCTGATGTCTCTGATGCTTATAATTTTTTTTTGTTTCGTTTTTCAAGAAACTGCGAGAGGGTATGTCCTGAATGCTGGAGTGTAGCTGTTCAAGTTATGGACTTATGAACCTGATAGGCTTCACTCCGGGGGATGAATTTTATTGTAATCAGGGTCCTATTTGTAGAAACTATACTAAATATACAGCCCCATTTAAAGAAAAGAATGCAACCAATTACGATAAGTACTTCATCTCCCTTTCCCTAGCATGTTCTCCCTATTAAAAAAAAAAAACTAAAAAGTTTCCAAAGAAAGCAGGTGCACACACTGTCCTTGCTCAGGGCTTCCTGCCACACTTGCAGTGTGCAAACCGTTTCTCCCAATGAGCAGGGCTGCGTGGTGCTCCATACTGGCTTGTTGGATTCCTTTGCACCAGTAAAATATGATACAAGTCAGAGTTGGCGCCTCGTTAGAAGGTGTTTAACTTTGGTTTTGACCCAGAATTGCTTAAAGAAATGCACAGTCCCTAGTTACCTTAATGGATCATACTGTCCTAGCTATAAAAATGCATCACACATATTTAGCCTAATTTTTATTTAAATTTATTAAATCCTTCCCTCTTAAAATGAACCACAGAAGACATACATATAAATTCCACTTTTATTCCATGTTATTCCGTAAGTTAATTTGTCCGCACTCAGATCTCACAGGTGTCTCTGAACACGTAGTACATTTAGCATAGTTGGAGAGCTCTGACACCTATTCATTCTGCAAATACAAAAAACTACACAAGTGATGTATAAGAAATTCTTGTGAATGCATGATGCCTCCCTTTTTGAACATGTTTGGAAACTCTGTGAGGAAAATGTAATCACTGTTAATGCAGCCCCCACTGATACACACCCATTGTAAAATTAGCATTTTTCATAAGAAAAAAGATTCCAAAAATAAGAGCATATTGAACACAAAGAGAAAGCAATTGTTCACATGGCGTGTGCAGAAATGAAGAGGAGGAAACACAGTACTGGCAAGGTTGCATCATTCCCACAGAGTTCAAGATAACGAAAGGGAGGAACAGATACCCTCGTTCTGGTGGGGTCTGGCGTTGTGTTTACTGTAGCCATGCTGTGTTGCAGTCACAGTGAATCCTGGCGTGGAAAGTGAATCCTCTTCCTAGTGCCTCTGGCTTCCTAGTCTGCTGCCTCCCATGTCCTGCATGGTCCTCCCAGCACAGAGAGCTGGTGCCCAGCCGCCCAAGTCTGCCAGGGCCCTAGCACATTCTAGGTCAAAATACTTTAGTTATAGCTTCTGCAAAGCTACACTGTTAAATTGCATTTCTGAAGAATAATGGAGTCATTTTTGTCTTAGATACAAAATATAATCATCAATAAATAAAATTAGCTGACATTACAGAATATGAGGAAATGCTCATTTTTCCTTAATAAAAAGGGTTGCAGCTATGGTCCCATCTGTACTGTCTTCCATAGTAATGATAATGTGTCCAACTGAAGGATTTTATAATTGGGCTAAATGACCCGAGATTCTACTCTGGAGTGGTAACATTTCTCCTTAAGAGGGAATAAGGATTGTTAACTATCGAGGACTTTGGATGTGACTCAGGCGCCTTCTCGTGGCAAAGGCCAGGCCCACATGCGCACCTGCCCTGCCCACCGTCTCCCTGATGCCAGCGGCAGTGGAATTGGGGCGAGTGTTTCTCAGATTAACAGTCAAAGGCACGACTGTTCTATTCCTAACTGCAGAAAGGTGGCCTGGACACTGGGCAAAGGCCATGAGAAGCAGTTCGTGTCAAATATGTAACTGGACTTGAGAACTGCAATGTCAGGGGCGCATCTGGGCCCTGGCAAGCCAGCCTCTGGGCCACTGTTCCCGCAAAATCTCTTCCCAGCTGCTCTAGGACACCCGTCCACTTCCAGTGTGTGTGGTGTTCACTCCCTTGTTAAAATGCCAATATTTGCATTTTTCCTCCTAGATTTTCCTCTAATTACTTAACTCTCGTTTGAAATTTGAAACTTCTGATTCTATCCTTAATATAGTGGCTGAGTATAATACCTTGATATTACTCAGAACCTAGCTTTTTCTATCTTCGAAGAATTTTATAATTGTCAACTGAGACTTGTAACACCTCTCTGAAATGTGCCACAGTCCCTTTGGGTTGATTTTTATTTTTTTATTTTTTGCTAGTTGACTCCTTTTTCAGTGATTTCTCCTGGCTGACCAGTACCTATTTTGAGGATATTATTGCAGTGTTAATGCAACTTGCACAGCACAGTTTGTTTTCGTGTTTGTAATGTAACAAAATGTCTTATGCCACATTAGTGACTTCGAGGTCATGTTAATGTCAAAAATTCTGAACTCTCTTGAACAATCCTCCCAAATGCTTTTGAGAGGGCTGATCATGAAAGGTCCATCAGAGGTGACTCTGTCACTGAGGTTTCGAGGGGCTTCCTTGAGAGCCCAGTGGAACTTGCCTTCAACCCAGCCGCGGAGAAACCCGTTTTCCGTATTCACACATCTGTTCTGTTGAAACCTGGTGTTAATATACCCTCAGGTCACTTGTTCACCTCACCCAAATCCAAGGTGACAACACCTGCTTGTCCAAGCCAGGGTGAGATTTTGCCTTTGTTTCTCCTGAAGGAGAAGATGTGGTGTCCGCAGAGCATGTTTACCCACGTCAGGGGTAGGGGTGAGGAAGGAAGGAGCTGCGGGGGGCCTGGGCAGGGGGAGGGCTTCCCTGAGGTAACACTGGGGACCGTGCTGTGCACCGGTGGCCCCTCCTGCGTACCAGGGGAGAAGAGCCCTGCCAAGGACACTAGGTCACCTGGTACGATCGGGCCATCTGACCTAGTATTGCAGCATTCGGTGGAAGTGCAGATGACACCCTTGAACTCTCCCAGCTGGCGGCCCAGGCGTCACTCTCAGACTGTCCCCTCTCTGCCCACCCCATGCAGTCGGCTGCTGGCATCTCGCCGACTCCTGTGTCTGGGAAGGAGGCTCTCCCAGCAGCCTGGCTGCATGCTCAGGACAAGCACCGGAATTAGTCCTACAGAGCATGCTGGGATAACCTTATCCCACGTGACAAGTGGTGATCTATTTTTCAAATTTGAGTCCCTGCAGAGGCTACCGTAAATAGATTTGTTTCAATGCTGGATTTTTGCAATACTGGATATTTTTTTTTTCACCAATGTGAGAGATTTCTTTGAAAATTAAAGGGGAAATATGCAGGCTTTCTCCAGCACATGTGAACATGTGGAGGAATTTTCTAAACCCCTCCTGAGGATGGTGTCCATAGCAACGGGAGACTGTTCTGTGAAGGAATTCTCAATTAGCACCAAACACAGGAATGCTGTATATCACACAGAGCACTCCCTTTTATAGGGATTTCAAGGTATTTTTACTTCATGGACAATGTCTATGAATGGATAGACATTATATGATCCTAATTGTTTTTAAACTGCTTATATTTATTTTGCACAGGCTTTTCATATAGATTAATATTCAAGTGGAAAAAATCTTAGATAATTATAACTAGGTGTGGGATGCAGTTAGAGGCAGTATAGGGACAAGAGCTCCTATCGAGATGTGAGAAATCCAGGCTCCATTGTGACCTGGGACAACTGCCTTTACCCTTCCAGGATCCAGTGCTTCAGGGATCAAGTTAATTAGATATCTGTAATTTTTAATATAATATGGGGATCTAATTAACATTGTACGTATATGTATATACCCAAGATATATTGCCAAATGAAGAGTGTAAACAGTAGAACAGTGTAGGAGACTACCTTTTCTGTAATAAAGAGGAGAGAATGGGAATCTTCTTTGTTTGCATATGGTGAGAATCTCTGGAAGGGTCCCTGAGAAACTAAGAACAATATTTACGTATTTATGAGGGCTGAGAATTAGGCAGATAGGAGATTTAAAAAGAAAAAGACTTCATAGTAGGTCCCTATATGCTGTCTAGTTCTAAACCATGTAAACAACTTACCTATAAAAATTTTAAAATAAAGTGTACATATGTTTCATCAGTGGCTCTCACTGATTGGTAAACTATAATTCTCACAACACTTTTATGATGTTATTCAAACATGTATTGAGCACCAACTATGTACATGGCACTTTGTCAGGATCTTGCAAAAACGTATAAAATTTCTTACAAGAAAGGCCTAGGAGGTTACAACAAGCAAAAAAATAACTCTAAAACAAGTTCTCACAGTGTTATAAGTATGGAAGTGAGGACTCAAATGAAAGCAAAGTGCAGCCACTATGAGGGGAAGGCAGGTTTCTGAGATAATGTATTCAGGAAAGGGCACACCAGCAGGATGAAGAGTGTGAGCGTAATGTGTTCAGCAGTCAGGAACAGCTGAAGTGTTTGGAATGGAGAAACCTAATCACAGATCCTGCTTTTCAGGAAAGGTTATGACTGATGATCCCTTTAACATAAGGTAAAACAGTAATAGCTGCCAACAGGTGCTATTCCAAGCACATTTCATGACTTGCATTGAATGCATTGTTTTTAATCCTTATCACACCTCTATAAATGGATGGGTGATGGGTGGATGTGTGGATGGGTTATGGGTAGATGTGTGGATGGATAGGTGTAGGGATGGTGGGTGGGTAGATAGATGGGTGATGGGTGGATGTGTGGATGGATAGCGTATGGGTTGGGGGATGAATGAATGGATGGGTGAATGTGTGGATGGATGGATAGGTGGATGGATCAGTAAATGTGTAAATGAGTGATGGGTGGGTAGATGTGTGGATGAAGAGGTGTATGGGTGGATAGGTGGGTGAATGAATGAATGGGTGAAAGTGTGGTTGGATGGATAGGTGTATGGATGGGTGGATGAATGAATGGGTGGGTGAATGTGTGGGTGGATGGATCGTTGGATGGATGGATAGGTAAGTTGATAGATGGAAGAATGTGTGGATGGAGAGATATATGGGTGGATAAATGGGTAGGTGGATAGATGCATAGGTAGGTGAATATGTGGATGGATGGATGGGTGGGTGGATGGATGGGTGGGTGGATAAATGGATAGATAGGTGGATGGATGGGCAGATTTAATGCCTGAGAGAACTTACAGCTATTTTATTATGAAAATTTAATTTTACATATATTAAAAATGGGAGCTGAGAGGGGTTAAGCAGCCTCATACAGAGGAGGAATTGGGTCCTTGACACAGAAGCCTTCAAGCCTAACCACTCAAAGATTAAATGCTGATGGAACCTGTCAATGGGTGAGAGAGAATATCTACTGCAATATAAGTGGATTTTAAAAAATATTTGCTAAGAAATTCACTTTCTCTCAAAGCTTATCCAGAAACATGTGCATAACATATGAAATATCAGCCAAATGTAATCGTGATTTTTTTTTTAAGGTTGCAATGATTCCATGTCAAACTCTGTTGAAGGGCAATGGATGGGTGTTGCCAGGCAGCCAGGTGCAAGGCATGGAGTTCTCACCCCTCTGATCTAGAGAAACAGCACTCGCTTGGGTGGGGAGAATGCTGTGCTCGAGGCAGGCCTGAATCCTGACTGTTGTTCTGTATTGTCTATGTGCCATTCCACTTTTTACGGTCTTAGTCATCATAAGTGTGGAAATATATTACTAAATTGGGTCAACTCTTAGCCCAGCCTTAGGTTCAGAGTGGAGCTGGGAGCAGTGTGCCGGTTGTGCATCCCTGGCATGAGTTTTGAGCCAGGCCTGTATTAGAGAGACTGAGAAGAGGCAGGAACACATCTCAAGGATGAAAACAGTGCCAGTGAGGGGGACCCCTGGAGGCCTCATCTCTAGCACAGGGAACAGCCAAGGAAGAGAATCCGGTTGTCTCAATATGTTTGTGCAAGTGTCACATTTTCTTTTCTAAAATCTACCCTAATTTTTATGTTGGTCTCCTCTCCCACTGGGTCTCTCCTCCTTTGTCTCCAGATTGGAGTCCGAGTTCTTCATGGCCTGTATGTCACTGATGTGCTTGCAGAGGGTGGGAGAGGAGATGCCTCCCCTTGGGATGCCGGCCTGATGCTGTCAGATGCACGATCCCCTGTGCTATCTGCAGACAGCGGTCTGTCCCTGTCAGGCCAGGCCGGTCTCCCCAGGCAGTCTTGTTCTTGGATGACTTCTCCCAGATTTGTCCCTGCAGTGGAGCCTTCTTTGTTCTCCCAAACACTTTCGAGTTTAAAGACTGGAGGAAAGGCTTCCTTTCCTCCCAGCTCCATCCTTTCCCTGAGACAAGAGGCACGGGCTGTGGCCTGCGCCCACTGAGTAGGTACGGCTGTGTTTTCCCCACTCAGGCCCCTCAAACCCCTTTGCCCCACGATTCCTCCTCTGCGCTGACTGGCAAACCCACTCCCTCAGAGTTACTGGAAGAAAATAAAGTGGTGTGAATTAAATGAAGTTTCTACGGGGCTCTTGCACTGGATCAGAACTTACAGTGTGCAGCGCATGAGTGTCTGTGTGTGACCATAGTGAGGGAACTTCTGACCCTGTCAGGGCTCTGGTGATCTCGGTTTATGGACAACAGCTACGCTATTTCACTCTTCTTTAGGATGTTTTTATCAGAGGTTAAAATGAAGCAAAATGGATTTTGGTGAGTGACTATCTGCACCTCTACCTAATCAAACAACATCTGGTTTTAAGACCTGGTGTAAATCAGCGCTGTAATAGCACTTCACAGAGTGGGCCCTAGAAGACACATGCTGGACACTGTCTCTGAGAAGCCGATTTGTCCTCACACTGACTCTCCCATGAGGATTCCCTTCTGAGAGCTGTTTGTCAGGACTCTTTTAGAGACTTTTATAGGTTAGCCAGTGGCTTCCTAATTTCCTATCATCCGTACTTCATTTTGTCAAAATGAGGGAAAAAAAACACTAATGAAATTCCAAAATTAAAGCATAATATCCTCTGGAAAGACTGGAAGCCAAATGTTCCTTTTATTTTGATGTAAGCAGAGACGATTTCTGATAACCTAGTCAACATCCGTATCACACAGCAGAGGTCATGACAATCTGAGAAAATGAAATCCACGCGTGCGTCAGCCATGCTGTGGCAGTATCTTTGCTATGGGAGTGATTGTTTCAGCCAAAGAAATGATGTTGTTGGAAGAAAGAAGGGAACAAAGGAATGGGGACTTAGACCTTGGACAAAGCAGGGAGCTGTTCTGCAATGTGTTTGTCTTTGTTTTCAGTCCCTGATGCTTTTAATTGGCTGCCTAGTGGTGTCCTGCTAAATTCTGTGTCCCTGCTGTGCTGGGCTTGCTTTCTGCAGACCCAGAACCTCTTTCTGTCTCCCCCCACACCTTTCTCGGCTGCAGGGATAAAGTTGTTGGCAGGCTGTCCAGCTCTCAGGACAGTCACTGCAGACCCTGGCACCTGTCTTTAGAAGCTACTGATGCCACTTAATTTCACCATGGGGTGGTGGTGCCAGCTAAAAACACTCACAAACCTGCTTTCTCTGCTGGTTTGTGCTTCAGACATGGCCGCACCTCGACAGCAACAGACTAGACTGTCCAATCAGTGCTTGGTTTCTTTCCTTCTGGTTTGTTTTTAGAGAGGCCATAGTGTACTTACTGGGGGAGCTGATGGGCCAGATAATTTCTTGTTGCCGGAGCTGCCCTGCTGCCTTGTGTTTGTAGGACATTTAGCAGAATTCCTGGCCTCTACCTACTAGCTGCCAGCAGTAATGCCAAGTATTCTGCACAGTTGGCTACTGGTCTAGAATACAGCAAAATGCATGGTTCAGGATAATCTAACAATAATTTGTTGATCTTTTTAACTTTTCATTTGTATATATTCATGGGGTACAAGTAGAATTTCATTGATATATATTGCATTGTGGTGAAGTCAGGGCCTTCAGTACACACATCACTGAAGCAACACACATTGCACCCACCAAGCAACCTCCCACATCCACCCCCTCTGAAACCCACCCACCCAAGTCTTCGCTGTCCATCATTCCACACCCTACTTCCACGTGTGCACATTATTTAGCTCGCACGTATAACTGAAAACATGGTATTTGTCTTTCTGTGTCTAAGTTGTTTCACTTAAGATAATGCCCTCTAGTTCCATCCATGATGCCGTAAAAGACATGAATTCATTCTTTTTTTTATGGCTGAATAGTATTGTTGTGTGTATATACCACATTTTCTTTATCCAGTCCTCCATTGATGGGCACTTAGGTTGATTCCATATCTTTGCTACTGTGAATAGTGCAGCTGTAAAATATGGGTGCAGATATCTTTTTGATGTAATGATTTCTTTTTCTTTGGGTAGATACGCAATAGTGGGATTTCTGGATGGAATGGTAGTTCCATTTTTAGTCCTTGGGAAATATCCATACTGTTTTCCATAGAAGTTGAACTAACTTACGTTCCCACCAACAGTATATGAGAGTTCACTTTTCCCCGAACCCTCACCAACATCTGTCATTTTCTGTCTTTTTGATAATAGCCATTCTGACTGATATAAAATTATATCTCGTTGTGGTTTTAATTTGCATTACTCTGATGATCAGTGATTAACAACAGTTTATTTAAACTGTGCCTTGATTGCGTTCATTTGACATATAGTGCTAATAAATGTGTGACTTAAGACTGGTGGACTTTGGGTTTAATCTCCATATCATATTGTTTTATTTCCAGATTCTTTAAAAAGCGTACATTATTGGTGTTGTTAAAAAGATAAGATCTATTTCCTGAAATATAAATAATTTATAAAACCCTCTCCAGCCCATGGAAATCCTTAAGAAATGTCTTGCTGTACTAGAATGTTATCTAGTAAGTACTGGGGACCATGCTATTGTGCAGTCAGTCAGGTTGTCCTCTAAGTCCCTGCCCTTCTCTGTGCCTGCAGATGGAGGTAAGTCACATGCACAGGCAGATGTGAATATTTGCAGAGCATGTGCGTCACTGGGAGATGGAGTGTCAATGGTGCAAAACCTTCCATTGACTCTAGAATCTGTACAATCTGTAATTATGTATTTGTGTTGTTTTTCCTGATGCTATGTATGGTCCTAATAAGGTAAGAAGACACAGAAGCTCCTACCTGCCTTAAAGACTCCCTTTATCCTCCACATGAGATTAAATGTCCACATGAAGAGGAAACAAAGGGAGTTAAGTGGTCCAAGGGGACTCCAGAACAGATCCCACTCGGCACACGCCTGAGGGTGAGGCAGGGGGAGTGCAGAAGCCTGGGACCAGAGCGGCTGCAGAAGTCCTTGTGGTGGCCATAGACACAAGAAGGCTTAGAGAATATATTTAAATCAGAGTTTCACAAGCACTTTTGTGCAGCCATGTGTGAAGAAAGACCTGCCTTTCCTGACCTTTGCTTCAGAAGAGAAGGGAATTTGGGAAGGAATTTGCAGTACAAGCTGAGAAGGCCCAGCCTGCAGGTGGGCCGCTCGCCCTGTTTTGTCTCCATCACTCCATTGTTGTGCTCAGCGGAGTCCTGGCCACTTACTGCTGAACTGCACAACCCTCCCCAGCCCGCAAAAAGCTGCCTTTCCTCTGGCATGGAGTTTTCTAGAGCCACTCCAACCAGTTACTAACCAATCAAAAACCAGTTTGGCTTTTTAAAATATTATATTTGCATGTAAAATAAGTCTAATGGAATATGCATTCTTTGAAACTCTAAAAGAGCTTGCGGTAGCGTTAATGACCTGGTAACGCCGTCCTCTATGCGTGCGTCCTCACTGATGTGACGCAGGCTATGGAGGACTGATGGTCATGGGGGGTGGTATCTCCTCAGCCCTTGGGGCCGGCACCCATTCTGGGGGAGGTGGCCTCCAGCCCTAGGAGCCTCCTTGTTCATCCCACCACACAGCCCAGATTTTACCAGGAACTGAAGCATAGGGAGGCACTGCTCAGATGACTCTTCACTCAGCGTTTCCAGAACAGTAGTGTGACTGCAGCCATTCTGCAGAGAGAGTGTTCAGCAGGAGCAGACATCAGGAATGGCCCCAAACAAGAAAAGGGAAGTGGAGAAAACAAGAAGAGCACTGGCTCACGATGAGGACATTTGAGTGAGTGGTGATGGAATAACTCTGGAGAAGACAGACTGGGCACACTGGCCTCCCTGCGATGTGGCAGAGGGGCCGCTGAGGAAGCAGGGTGGAGTGGTCCCAGCCACAAAGCCTGCCCTACTGCAGAAACCCAGGGGCTAGAGACAGAGCCACCAAGCAAGAGACACGAGGTTTGAAGCGCCAGGAAGTAGGAATGGAGAGATGGCTCTCACTGTGATTGCAGGGAGGTGAGACGGGTAGCAGGACAGAGGTTAAGAAAGGATGGGGCCTAGAGAAAGAGGGAATTTGCAGTCAGGTGACCACTAGGCTGGGAGCCACCCGGGTACCCTCATCCTGGCAGCCCCTAAAGACAACACTGGCCTGACACTACCCCATCGGCCTTAAGCGGGGAGAATCTAGGGTAAAGGCTCTACAAGGGGAACATTCCCTAAGAAAACAATATGAATTTCATTCAAGAAGTGAATCCCAGGGTCTGCCTAGGAGAGTGGGCTCTCTGTGTTTCCGGAGTGCCTGGCTTACAGGAGGTCCTCAGGGCATGTGAGCCCGCAGATGACATCATGCCAGTGTGTACACCTGCAATGCAGACCCATCTGGAAAAAGCAACAGAAACCGAGATTCACGTACTAGCCCTGTCATCTTCCAGAGAGGCTTTCATCATCCTGGTCCTTGTACTCTGAGTAAAGAGATGAGGAAGTGTTTGCTGCATTCTTTTGTTTAAATATGAGCACCCTTTAAAAGTAGAGTGTGCAAAATGAGGCATTTCCGTTATTTAGAAAATTGAGTATGGGTTGACCTGGACAGGGAAGATGTTAGTGAATAGTGTGTCCAGGCACCTGAATACCCTTAAAAGAATGAACTAATGTTGGATAAAGGCCAACCCTGAGAAAGAAGAAAAAGGGAGGTGATTCATGCCTGCCGTGTTTCTGGCAGGAAGCAGAGGGAGAGGGTGTGTGCCTTCCAAGGCTGCTGAGCAGGGACGCAGTTGCCATCCCGGAGGAAGTCCCTCTGCAGGGTGGAAGTGCTGTGAGCAGCATGCGAGGTGCTTCAGTGGCACCCAGAGACAGGCAGCGCCTTGGAGGATGTGATGAATGGAAAATGGTGTGAGATTGATACAAATCCTGGTCCAATAGCTTTTATTGCTGACATCACACACAAAAAAATCACCTTTTTAATGTTTGACATTGCCACTCCTTTGTGATTATAAAAGGTTCAGTGATGATTGTTAATACAGATACTTAAATTACAAACCTAAATATGATTGAAATGTGTTTAAAATTCACAGATCGGAAAAACACACCAGGTTCTGAGCATCCTATGCACATAGCCTGGGCCAAGGGGTGGTTGGGATCCCAGTGGCTATTCCTCAGCCAACTGGAGCAGACGCGCAGACTGAGGCTCCTCTCTAACCTTTCTGAGCAGCTCCGTCTGGCTGTAGCAGTCAGGGGCCAGATCTGATCACAGTTTCCACCCCCAATGTGGCAGAGGATAGAATAAGACAGTGAGTGCAGGGCCTAGGGTAATGTGGGAGAGCCACAGGAGACACCACACCTAGAGCTCACACCTTCTGTGTTCAGGTAAGGACACTCTTATTGATGAAAATGTGGGACTGGAGCCCCCACTTTAGCTAGAACTCTTTCCCCTACAGCGACTCCCCTGGCCCATAGCTCTGCAGGGAGAGGCCACAGGCAGACACCCAGGGAAGGGCAGAGGCTGTGCTTCTCTCTTCTTTACGGACTTAGGCAAATGCTCAGACCCCTCATGCAATGATGAGAGCAGCACAGGTAGGGTTTGCAGAACAGCTCCCTGGTAGGGCAGAGAGGCTGACACTACTGCCCTGCCAGATGACATCAGTTCAGTTTCTTGCTGAATACAGTGCTGGTGTATTCAGGGCCCACAGAAACATTCCCAAAGAACTTGTATGAAAGTAGATGCCCCTAATGGGAATGGCCAATGTTCCTAATGGGAACACACCCAGGCCCTCGGTGGTTCTCCAGTTAAATCCAGTGTGACCTGGCCTGTCCTAGTCTTGAAAGAGAAAGGAGAGCCTGTTGAGGTGGCCCATGTGCGCCAGATACTGTCTTCTCTGATCCCACTGTGCTGAGTCCCAGAAAGCACGTTTCCCCTCGGACTACCTGGAAGCCCACCTCACGCCTGGCTTCTGTCACACCTGGCTGGTAGTCATGGGACCACTCTTCTCCTACCACTTCCAGTCTCTGCTTTCATCTCTACTGAAGTATACAAGGTTGTGTGGCTTTTACATGTATGATAATTTTCTGATTAAGTATCAGAGCAAATTTAAAAAATCCATGCACAGACAGCCTGCAGGGCTGAGTTCACCCCACAGAGCAGCAGGTGACCGAGTGGCTGAATTCTAGATGTGTGAACTTGCTAACTTACGATGATCTTTGTGAAAAACGACTGGGGCTGATATGTGCTGAGGGAGACACACTCGCATGAAAATGCACCTTAGGAATATGGCAAAACTGAACAATTTTTACTATGTGTTCATTATTGCACAGTCGATCCTCATTATTCACAGATGTTGTGTTTGAGAATTTGCCTACGTGCTAAAACTTATTTGTAACCACAAAATCAATACTCGAGATGCATTCCCAGTTATACATAGACCTGTGCAGGGAGGCAAAACATTAAGTTGCCCAAGGCACACCTCGAGAGCAAGGAATGCTCAGTCTTCGACTGTAAACAAAGGTCCTTTTTGAGGTCCAGTTAGATCTATGTTTTTCACATGTTCATGCTTTTTACTGTTGGTTTTGCTGTTTAAAACAGCCCCCCGTGCAATGCTGGAGCTCTGGCTGGTGCTCCTATGCACATGGGGGCCATGATGTGCCTTTCAAAGAAAATATGTGTGTTAGAGAAGCTTCCTTCAGGTGCAAGTTGTAAGGCTACTGGCCATGAGTTCAATGTTAATGAACCAAAACTATGAACCTTGTTTTATTCTTCACTTTATTGTGCTTTACAGACATTGTGGGTTTTTTCAAATTTAAGGTTTGCAGCAACCCCGCCTGGAGCAAGTCTGTCAGCATCATTTTTCCGGCACCAAGTGCTCCTTTAGTGTCGCCTGTCACATTTTGGTAACTGTCGAAATATTTCAAAATTTTTGTTATTATTATGTCCCTTACTATGATCTGTGGTCATTGATCTTTGATGCTACTGTGGTAATTGTTTTTAGGCACAGCAAACTGTGCCTGTACACAGTGAATGCAACCAATAAACATGTGTGTTCTGACCGTGTTATCAACTGGTCGTGCCTTGTTTGTCTCCTCCATAGCCCTCCTTTTTCTCTGAGATACAGCAATATTGAAAATAGGCCAATTGATAACATTATGATGGCCTCTAAGTGTTGAAGGGAAAGAAACAGTTGCACATCTTGCATTTAAAACTATAGGCCAGAAAGGACTGAGCTTAGTGAGTAAAGCATATTGAAGGCTTAAGTAGGACAAAAGCTAGATCTTGTGTCAAACAGTTATCCAGTTGTGAATGCAAAGAAAACGTTCTTGAAAGAAATTAAAAGTGCTATTCCAGTGAACACATGAATGAAAGGAAAGAGAAACAGCCTTATTGCTGACATGGAGAAAGTTTTAGGGATCTGAATAGAAGATCAAACCAGCTACAACATTCCCTTAAGCTGAAGCCTAATCCACAGCAAGGCCCTAACTCTCTTCAACTCTGTGAAGGCTGAGAGAGGTGAGGAATCTACAGAAGAAAACTTTGAAGCTAGCATGGGTTGGTTCATGAGGTTTAAGGAAAGAAATTGTCTTTAAAACATAAAAGTGCAAGGTGAAGCTGCCAGTGCTGATATCAAAGCTGCAGCGAGTTATCCAGCAGAGCTAGCTGAGACCATTGATGAAGGTGAAATACTGCACAAAACAGCCTCGTGTTGAAAGAAGATGCCGTCTAGGACGGTCATAGACAGAAGTCAGTGCCTGGCTTCAGAGCTTCACAGGACAGGCTGACTTTCTTGTTAGGGGCTAATGCAACTGGTGACCTTAGGTTGACGCCACTGCTCATTTACCATTCTAAAAATCCTAGGGCCCTTAAGAATTATGCTAAATCTACTCTGCCTGTGCACTATAAATGGAACAGCAAAGCCTGGATGACAGCACACCTGTTTACAGCATGGTTTACAGAATATGTTAAGCCCACAGTTGAGACCTACTGCTCAGGGGAAAAAAAAAGATTCCTTTCAAAATATCACTACTCATTGTCAATACACCTAGTCACCCAAGAGCTCTGATGGAGATGTGCAAGGAGATTAATGTTGTTTTCATGCCTGCTAACACAACATGCATACTGCAGCCTGTGAATGAAGGAATAATTTAGACTTTCAAGTCTTATTATTTAAGAAATACATTTCATAAGACTCTAGCCACTATAGATAATGACTCCTCTGACAGATCTGGGCAAAGTCAATTGAAAACCTTCCAGAACAGATTCACCCTTCTAGAAGCCATTAAAAACATTTGTGATTCATGGGAGGAAGTCAGAATATCATTAACAAGAGTCTGGAAGAAGTTAATGCCAACCCTCATGGATGACGTTGAGGGGTTCAAGCCTTCAGTGGAGGAAGTCACTGCAGAGGTGGTGGAAATAGCAAGAAAACTAGAATTAGAAGTAGGGCCTGAATTGCTGCAATCACACAATAAAACTTTAATGGATAAGAAGTTGCTTCTCATGGATGAGCAATGAAATTGGTTTCTTGAGATGAAATCTTCTGGTGAAGATGCTGTGAACATTGTTGTAATGACAAAAAAAAAAAGGGTTTAGAATATTATGTAAACTTTGTGGTCAGGCAGTGGCAGGGTTTGAGAGGATTGACTCTAAAAGAAGCTCTGTGAGTAAAATGCTATCAAACATCATGACATGCTACAAATAAATCTTTTGCAAAAAAAAAGAGTCAATAGCTATAGCAAACTTCATTGTTGTCTTCTTTTAAGAAATTGCCACAGCCACCCCAACCTTTAGCAACTACTGTTTTTATTAGTCAGGAGCCATCAATATCTAGATCAGACCTTCTACCAGCAGAAAATTACAATTCACTGAAGGCTCATATGATCACTGGCATTTTTTAGCAATAAAGAATTTTTTAATTATGGTCTGTATGATTTTTGGACATAAAGCTATTGCACTTCATGGACTACAGTATAATGTGAACATAAGTTTTATATGTACTAAGAAACCATTAAATTTGTATGACTCTCTATCTTATAATATTCCCTCTATTGTAGTGGTCTGGAACCAAACCCATGGTATCTCCGAGATATACCTATATTAAATAGGGTGTTTTTAGACAGAAACACATACAAAACAAGTTTATGTTTTGATTTGTTGACAAAAATGTGACCAGAGGCTCTCAGGAACCTAGCCCTGTATTTCCCTTTGGGCAATGGTTCAGAATTCCTTAATTTTTGTTTGCTCTGACTTTCTAGAATATGACTCTTTCAAATAATGAGAACTGTCTGTGTATAAGAATTGTAGAATTATAGAATAGTAAAAATGCTAGAGTTAAACATAGATTCTAACTCAGTCTCTACCACTTGCATAATTTCATGTTGTGAGAAAAGGAGTTAATATGCCGGGTGTGTTTTCTATATTATCTCACATACTTTTCACGGTAACAATGTAAAGGTGTTATTAAATGTTTTCACTGATAGGAAAAGATCAAGTAACTTGTCCAAGACTACACAGTGAATGAGGGAAAGGGAAGGAGATGTGGATGGAGGAGAGGGGAAGAGGCGGGGAAGAGAGGGAGAGGGGGAGAGAGAAAGAGAGAGACAGAGACAGAGAGAGACAGATAGAGAAGGGAAGAAGTGGACTCAGTCCGTGCCTCTCAGCTGTTTCCTCCCCCCACGGGTCTGTGCTATTAAGCTCTGACCATCTATATAATAAGAATATTGGACCAAATGGTTGTACAAAATCCTTCCAGCTCTCACATTTCTGAATCTCTGCTGACTTTTAACCTTTCTGTGCACATCATGGAAATGCCATCCATTTTCCAACCCTCTCTAGATCCCGCCTCTCCCAACAGCCCTGTAGGAAACTGTCATGATTTCCATTTCTTTCATGTTTGTCTACACTATTCCATGACCCAAATTGCTAGCTTATTGGGAAAGACCTAAAAAGAGAGGACAGATAGATCTCCTCAGGCTCAGCTCCTGTGGCCACTCCCCCACCCGGCACAGTCCATCTTGGAGAAGACTTAGCACAAAAGCGAGCACATCGTGAAGCGCTTCTGCAGCTCTCCCTGCGGGATTCATTTGCAAGCCTCAGCTCAACTGGTATATTTCAGATGAGATTCCTATTGCTTTAACAATAGAGCAAATAGATCCCAAGAACTGCTCAAAGCTAAATTACTATAAATCTGACCGTCTTATTATAAATTCCAAATAACAATACATTTCCTATTTTCCTCCATGTGTAAAGCCAGAGGATTTCTTTCTTTTTTGTGAGATCACATTTTGTAGATCTGTTCTACTGCTGTATCTAACAGTATTAATATCCCCCTGTTTTATCTTATTATTAGGCAGATTTTTTTTAGTATTTAACAGAAATAGCCCAATTCTTTCTTTTGAAAAATTTATTTTGAAAAAAACAGAAAAATAGTTTCAAGTAGGATTCAATCTGTAGGATAGTCGGAAGTGTTGCTTTCTTGTGGTTTGATCAAAAAATGAGATGAAGCCTATGCTTTTGTGTTTAATAGGATACAAACCTCATCGAAATGGTTGTAATTAATAAATTCAAATTGTTAACTGCACTCTGTCTTTGAAAGCATTGTTCAGATAGAAGCACAGGGCAATTTGGAGTAGTCTGCCTGAAGCTCTGGTACAGTAAAAATACATAATACATAGTATCTTTTGTAATCGTGTTAAGAACTCACTATAATTTTGTTCCAGTAAATCAGCACATTTCAAATCAGACGTCCTCTGAGTACAGCCTGGACTATGCTGGCAGCGCCCACAGACCGGCCTCCCTGCTCCAGGGCCGGTGGACGGGCAGGGCCAGCTGGGATCCCCCGGCATGCCCAGGTCAATAGCCCCCTGTGAGTTTGCCATCACGCACACGGTCTCACCATCGGGGCAGAGTGCCTTCTATGCTATTACAGAAATCTTCATTGTGGATTTGTTGTTTTCTTGGTTTTCTGTGCTCCACTCTCTAAAGAGGAGAAAGCACCGTGATGCTCAGCTGCCTTCCTCTTTGGCTCCTGTGCTGCTTTTCTGATGCATTTTATTTTCCTCCTCCTGGAGAAGAAATCAAGTCATTCACTACCTGACCTTCTGTGGTACCCACACTGAGACAAACAAGTTTTCTCCACAACGGCCTTGTCCCTCTTGTCTTGCAGGTATCCTGCCATATAAGGCCCGACTCCAGTATTACAATAACATCATACTTCATGCCAACCATGCCACCAGGTGCTTTTATGTACAGTATCTCCTGTTTACTCTTTATAACGATCCTGGAAGTTAGTCCTTTACACTTACAGGTTATGGAGGTAGAAAGGATGCTAATCAGGCTGCCCAGCCCAGCCATGGCCACAAAGCTGGTGCACAGCCAAGGCAAGGCTGTGCCAGCTGACCATGTATGGCCTTTGTCCCAGAATGGCATTCACACAAGCCTGCTCTCATGTGTGCTTCATGTCTAAAACCACCATGTTCATTTAAGCTGCATGGTCGTCTTTTCCCCTTTCCTCTGACTTTATCTGTTGGCAGCAGCTATCACCAGAGAAGCACCACTTCAGTCCAGTGTAGATGAGCGGTGTTTAAACAATAGGAACTGCAGTCAGTTCACTGGCATGGCGTATGGCAGTTGTTAAAAACCAAGTGCAGTAAGCGTTCATATTATGTTTAGGATCAAGCATGAATAGATTTTTAAAATATTTTTGAAAAGCCAATTTTGCCTAGGTTACATGAGATGTTTTTATAAATAGTAGTTGAGGGAGCCCAGCAGTGTGCCCAACAGCTACTGTGACACCCTCAGGCCCACACCTGAACCTGCAGGGCTCCTCCCCATGTGCCTCTGGCAGTGCTGACTTGAGAAGCCTGACCATGGAGGTGCCAGGCCTGGAGCTTCTCCTCACCCGTTCACCTGCGGCACCCTAGCCCTTCTCCAGTCATGAGAAAATTTCCCAAAGAAAGTAGAAGGTAAGAACGCTAATGGCAATAAGACCTTTTAAAAATGTGTACGTTAATGCTTTCAGCTTTATTTGCAATTGCAGACCTATCTTAAAAAAATAAAAAGACAAATGTAGTATAGCTAGCACTCTTAACACACGGCTTTTACCTGCAGATAGGAAGACCTTGGTAATGCACAAGAGACAGAATGAGAAATGGAAAACATTTGCAAACATGAGATAAAACGTGGAGTTCAGACTGTGGTGCCACAGAAAGTTACCTGTAGAATCCCAGTTGCAGGGGACGGTGGAGCCACACCAAGCTGACATAATTCATCCCTCAGCTAGGAGGGCGTTAGAGCTCAGGAACTCAGGGAGCGGTTGTCCTAAAAGTTGCTGTTTGTTTTTAAACATAATAAATTGATTTTGTTTTGAGAATATTGTGGCCGCATGAGGTAAACAAGAGGCATGTTAGAAGGCAGCGATGCCAGAGCAGGAGTAGCTGCACGTGTTCACAGATACTCGCTGCATGAAAACAGCAAGAGGGAAAAAAGTAAACCACAGATCTCTGACAAATAAGCTAAGAATAACCGAAAGGTCAAAAAAACTGCTTACAGCCTTTGTCTGAGATTCAGTCAGCAGAGAACCACCAAGGAAGCAAAGGAGTGCGGGTAGAAAGTGGGGGCTCTTTCCTAGCCTTCCAGCTGCGGGGAAGGCAGCTGCTCCAGCCTCAGCCAGGGGAGCACTGTGGCACTGGACGGTTGTCCTGAGTGTTAAGTGACTGCATGTCGGAAATGCTTGGTGTGTCATTAATTTGAGGTACTACATGAGTGCTATTAAATAAGACCAAGGGCAAGTATGATCTGCAAGTTTCATGTGAAATGGAATGGAGTGACTTGGAGTTTTTGGTTTCTTTCTGTTACTAGAGTAACTACCTACATTTTCAAGCTTTTGCTTTAGTCTTTTACCCACTGCCTTAAATAACGACTGTGTACAAGTATAAAATTTATATTATTAAAAATAATGCTACGTCATTAGTTATATTAATACATCTTCTTTTCCAGTCCAAATGTATATACTTTATTTTGCAAATTGGCCTAAAATCTCTGTGCATTGACTGAGTGCTCTATTATACGATGCAGATGCTCGTCCTGTTGTATCAACCTGTGCATCTTCAGTGCATCTGTTACTCATGCAGCTTGTTGCCTTCCTGAACAGTCGACAGTGACACCTGGCACCCGCACAGATTTTCAACTTAATTGCAATCTTTGTTTCCTTATCAAGACAAAGACATCTTAAAACAGCCAGGACTCTAAGACCGAAGATCATGGTGACATATTCCTTCATCTTTCTTAGAAACCTGAATGAGAGTCCAACAGAAAAAGAATACTTACTTATGTACATTTCATGTTATGAAATACTAGAGGTGGGTTTAGATTCCGTGCCCTTCTCCCTGGGATAAGCCCAGCTAGTAGAAGCAGAGAAAAAGGAAAGCCCCACATGCCCTGTGAACATCGGTTCTCTGAAAAGGAATTTGGAGGAAAGAGGTTTTATTCCAGTGAACTGGTGTGTAAACCATGGCAATTCGATCTTCAGTGTAAAAGGGAGATGCTTTCCAGAGACCAAATAGAGGGTTGGGGTTTACAAGGCGAGTTCCCACCTAGGCTCCCAATCTGGTCCATTTATGCACATGAAGGACTGCAACTTGCTTAATTCTGGTTGGTTGATATAGCTGGGCCCTGACTGGTTGATTCAGGTGAGCTCTGATTGGTTGGTTCAGGTGAGCATCGGCGTCCCAAAGTGGAACAGAGGTTGGGTTTTGGGGAACTCAGAGAACATGGGTGACCTCTAGTCAGCAAATGGCTGCTTGGCTTCTTTTTAAATTTAGGTCCAGTTAGCCACCTAGGATTCATCTTGAAAGACTGGCTCTTCCAGGTTCACATTTGTTCACTCTTGTGAAAACGGGAAAACTGTGGACCAGGAAACCAAGTGTGGGAGGAGAGGCCTGAGAGAACAGGGTGAGCTCAGGGAGCAGGGGTTGTCCTGTGGGGCTTCTTCAGATACCCCAGTTAGGTGCTGCACCTGCTGTGTCTTGGCAAGAGTGGGCTCCAGCTGGGACATAAAACAGCAGGGCCTTGTGGGTCAAGTTGAGTTCTGCTAGCAGCTGCTGAACATTCATTAATTTCCAGGCACCAGATGACGCACCAGGGATGCTGGTGCCATTAAGATTCACTCTGTCTAGGACTTTGAGGAATGTATGGGGCTAAAGAGTAAGGACACGAACAACCCTTATAAAAGGTAGAACGTAGGAGGTGGTCTGTGAGAGGTATCAGACAGTGCCATAAGAAGTCAACGAAAGTCTGAGAAGGGTATCGACATAGTCTTTGTGCAGAAGGTTGTATTTGAGGTGAGTCTTAAAGATGAATAGGAGTTGCAGAGACTGAGAAACACAAAGGGACACCCGAAGGGTCCCTGGGAAGGCACGCACACACACACACACAGGATGGGGAAGGCTGCACTCAGTTCCCTCAACGGTGGGGTATAGCTGAAGGTTCAGGGGAGGAGAGTAGCACCGTCTAGGGCTTGTCTGCCCATGTGTGTAGAATAGTCTTCAGAGAGGAGAGAGGCACGTGGGTGGGTCTTGTGCAGTAGTTTGCAGATGTGGACCTGGGAGAAGGTGGATACAGGTGACAGAGAAAGGCTGTGCAGAGAAGAGACCCTGCGGAACTTGGCCACCACAGGGCAGATGTGCAGGCAGGAGGCTTGGTCAGAGCAGCTTCCTGCCCCGAGGAAGCCTGGTGCCCACAGCTTCCATGGAGCTGTTCAGAGAAGTGGGGGGTGAGGAGCTGCCTGGGGATGCTGCTTGGCCATGGTGGGTCTATCAGGCAGTCACATGGCTGCTCACAGAAAGGGCACGTTTGATTCATAATAACTAGTGTTTGTTCTCTAACCTTTATACTAGGTTATACTGTAGGCGATGGTTTTACTAATTTTTTTCCTAATTAATCTTTGTATTTATTATCTATTTGTGTGTAACAAATTATACCAATACTTAGTGGCTGAAAAAAACCTCATTTGACATCTGAGTTTCTGTGGGATAGGGATGCAGGCTGGCGTGACCAGCTCCTCCATCTGAGGGTCTCCCGCAGGCTGCAGCCAATGTGGCAGCTGGGGCCACAGTCTGCTCAAGGTTCAACAGAGGCAAGATACCCTCCCAGGTCTGCAGGGCTGGTGGCAGGGCCTAGTTCCTCGAAGGCTTTTGAACCGAGCTGACACCACCTGCTGCTCTCCCCCCTCCCCCTGCCATCATTGGGTTGGAGCAAAAACTAAGAGGAGCTAGAGGCGAGGACCAGCACAGGAGAGCTCATGGTGTTTGTGACCTGATCGTGGAGGGGACATCATCACTTCTCCCATATTCTGGTTGGCAGCTCGTGTGCACGCTCTTGAGTTCTCATGTGAACTCGCTATTCCTCTGTGCTGAGGAGTCACATTATCTCTTCCACTCAGCTCAGGCCCCTGAGAGGTAGCTTGATAGGAGGAAGGAGCAGGGTCGACTTCCAAGGCACCGACTTCCTCCTGACATCCTTCTGCCATAGGCAGGCACGAGGTCAGGGCAGTGAGGAAACTGCGTAGGGAGATAGGCTACAGTGTTTGAGCTGCACGGTGTGTCTGAAAGCCACTAATTTTATTCCCAGGCACCAAATACTCTTCCCTTTCCACCTGGAGAAACTTCAGAGAGGTTGCCTTGTTTTCTGAAAGATTAAAAGAAACCTAACCGCAGTGTGAACCTGGGCTTTGTGAACAGCATCATGATAACATTACTGTGCGTTATTTCTGGAACTCTGTCCCCTCGCTAGCATGACTATTGATTCTTAATAAGACATTTTCACAGGACAGTCCTATTATTGGAAATGTTATAATGTCATATGTCACATTTGGAGAAAACCATCATTGTGATTCAAAAATAATTTCTGAGCTAAAAACCCAACAAACATTCTCAACTAACGGTAGTAGAGTACCAGCTGGAAGTTCTGACATGTGGCCTTGAGTTACAAGAAATGTGATGACTGGCATCGTCATCCACAGCATCCTCGTTTGCTGATGTGAAACTTGAAAAATGAGAATTTTTTAAAAATGAGTCTGAAAAGGTAAACAAATGAATTTGACTTAACTCTCACGTTAGAATTCCCCGTCACCTCCTGCAGTGCTTGGTTCGTCTCAGCATCAGCATCTCCTTTGGAAGCTTGAACAACTGGGTCACATCTGCGGCCTGTTTCTTCACCCATGAACTCTCCCAGGTGTTTGTTTACATGGCACTGTATGTAGCGCTGCATTACATGCATGTGCATGTGCTCCCCTAGATCCTTTCTAGAACCCCACCAATGGATGCTGTCATCCTGTGATTCTTTGTGAACACCGCCCCAAGTATGCTGTTGAGGAAACTAAGGCATAAGAGATTAAGAAACATAATCAGA
Organism: Lepilemur ruficaudatus; assembly: GCA_963574885.1. Classification (NCBI taxonomy): domain Eukaryota; kingdom Metazoa; phylum Chordata; class Mammalia; order Primates; family Lepilemuridae; genus Lepilemur; species Lepilemur ruficaudatus. The sequence continues at coordinate 23,363 of CAUYRT010067091.1, read as the reverse complement.
GCTCTCATCTAGATGTTTTTTTTTTTTTTGGTTTCCTGAACCTTTTCCAGAGATCTCTCCAAATGAAGCAAGGCAGATCTCCAATGAATGTTTACAAATAATGGAGTGACTTGATGAATTCATGGATAAATGAATAAATAAATGTATAAACAAATGCCTCACAGGAAGCAATGGAATAGTGCACATTAATTTAATCTGAAATACATAAAGCCACTTGGCTCTACAGTTCCACATGTTGAGTGAGTTACATCATTGGTTACATCAGCACCGTGGAGGAAGCAGTTTGGCCAGGCCACTTCGGCTGGTGCCGAGCTTCCTCTGAGGGGTACAGCTGGCAGAGAGGAATCTGGGAGTGAAGGGCCATCGCCCACTCCGGAGCATTGTACTATCTTTTTATTATTGTGTCATAACGGTTATTGACATATCCTAGATACAAGTCCCTTGTCCTCTATGTGATTTGTAAATATTTTTCCCATTCTTGGTGTTTTGTTTTTTTTTTTTTTACCTTCTTGATGGTAACCTTTGTCATACAAAATTTTTAATTTTGATGAAGTCCAATTTATGTATTTTTTTTTTTTTAGCCCTTGTGCTTTTGGTGTTATATTTAAGATGCATTTGCTTAACCCAAAGTCTCAAAGATTTATTTGTAGGTTTTCTTCTAGGATGTATATCTTTTTAACTCTTACATTTAGAACTGTGATACATTTGAGTTCATTTTATGTATAAGTATTCAACTTTATTCTTTTGTATGTGGATACCCAGTTGTTCCAACACTGTTTATTGAAAATACTTTTTCTTCCGCATTTAATAGTCCTGAAATCCTTGTCAAAAATCAGTTGACTTTAAGTGTGATGGTTTATTTCTAGATTCTCCATTCTATTCCATCATTCTGTCTGTCCTTATGCCAGTATCACATTCTCTGGGTCAATGTAGTACTTATTTATTTGTTTACTTATTTAGTATAGGTTTTGAAATCAGATGACTGATTTCTCTGTCTTTATTCTTATTATACAAGATTGTTTTGCTTATACTGGGTTCTTGCATTACCATATGAATTTTAGGACCAACTTAATAATTTCATTAACAAATATAACTTGGATTTTGATAGAGACCACATTGGACTTGTAGATCAATTTAGGGAATATTGCTACCTTAATAATATTAAATCTGTGAACATAGGAAGTCTTCCTATTTGTTTAGATATTTAATTTCTTAGAACAATATTTTATAGTTTGCAGTGTACATATCTTGAATTTCTTTTGTTAAATTTATTTCCAGGTATTTCATTCTTTATGCTGTTGTTACAAATTGTTTCTAATTTTTATTTTTGGATTTTTTAATTCTAGTTGTCTTAGTCTGTTGGGGTGCTGTAACAAAATATCATACACTTGTTGGCTTATGAACAACAGAAATTAAGTTTGCACAGTTCTGGAGGCTGGGAAGTCCAAGACCCACACATCAGCATATTTGGTGTCTGGTGAGGGCCCACTTGCTCGTAGAGGACATCTGTCTTCTTACTGTGTCTTCTCAGGCAGTGATGGCCACCAGGCAGCTTTCTCAGCCACTTGTATAAGGACTCCACTCTCATGACTTAACCACCTCCCAGGGACCCCAACTCTTAATATCCTTACTTTGGAGGTTGGAATCTAAACGTATGAATTGGGGGACATAAACTTTCAAACCATAGAACTAGTGTGCAGAAATACAACTGATTATGGGATATTGATCCTTTACCCTGCAATGGGCTGAATTAATGTATTAGTTTTAATAGTTTTATAGAAAATCCTAATTTTCTATATGGATCATGTCATCTGCTAACAGAGATAGTTTTATTTCTTTCCAATCTGAATTTGCTTTTCTTCTTTTACTTAATCACCATGGCTAGAAACTCCACTACAATGTTGAATAGAAGTGTTAAGAGCAGACATCCTTGTTTGTTTATGATCACATGGGAAGCTTCAGTCTTCGACCACAGAATGATGTTAACTGTAGGTTTTTCATAGAATGATCTTTATCAAGTTGAGAAAATTCTCTTCTATTCTTGATTTTACAACTTCTCTGCTTTTATTGAAACGATCATGTGATTTTTTTCCCCTTTATTCTATTGATATGGTTTATTGCATGAGTTACATTTTCAGATGTTAAACTAACCTCACATTCCTGAGATAAATCCTATTTGGTCATGGTGTATCAACATTTTTATATGTTGATGAATTTGGTTTCTGGTATTTTGTTGAATGTTTTTCTTCTATATTCATAAGGGATATGGGTTTGCAGTTTTTCCTCTTGTGATGTCTTTGTCTTGTTTTGATACCAGGGTATCATAGAAAAAGTTGGGATGAATTTCCTGCTCTCCAAAATTTGGGGAGAGTTTGTGAAGTATTAGTATTAATTATTCTTTAAATGATTATTAGAATTCACTGGTGAAGCCATCTGGGCCTTGGATTTTTGTTGTTGGAAGTTAATAAATTACAAAATCGACCTCTTTGCTTGGTATAGTTGTATTCAAGTTACTTATTTCTTCTTGAGTCAGTTTCAGTAATTTATTTCTTTATTGGAATTTTCTAAGTCATCTGTTATTTAATTTGTTGGTATACAGTTGTTCGTATTGCTCTTCTGATATCATTTTTATTTCAATAAGATCAGTGAACATGTCTCCTCTTTCACTCCTGATTTTAGTAATCTGCATCTTCTTTATTTTTTCTTAGTCTGTCTAGATACAGGTTTGCTGATCTTCTCAGAAAACATTAGTTTGTTGAATCTCTCTACCATTTTTTCTATTCTCTGTTTCATGTGTCTCTAATCAATATTATTCCATTTCGTTTATTCTGGATTTAGTTTGCTTTTTGTTTAGCTTATTAGTAAGGAAGGTTAATTTTTTTAATTTAACATCTTTATGTTTTAATACAAACATTTACAGCTATAAATTTTCATCTAAGCACTAATGTAGATGCATCTTGATTTCTCTTTTTAAAAATTTAAAGCAGCTTTATTGAGATATAATTCACATATCTTATAATGCACCCATTTAAAGTGTGCAATCCAATGGTTTTTAGTATGTTCAGAGAGTTGTGCATCCATCTCCACAATCAATTTTGGAACATTTTCATCACCCAGAGAAGAAATCCATAACCATTAGTAACATTTCCCCATTTCTCTCCCCCACTCACATATGCTATTCCCTTGAACCCACAGCCCCGGGCAATGACTTGTCTACTTTCTGTTTCTGCATCTTTGCCTATTCTAGACATTCAAAAAAAAAAACATTTCTCCTATCTAACTATAATTTCATATCCTTTGACTAACATCTCCCTACCCCCATCATCCCAACCCAGCCTCTGTTATATTCTCATGCATCCTACAGTTTTTCATATGTTGTGTTTTCACATACACTCTTCACAAAGTACTTTCTAATTATCCTTGTGTTTTTTTGTTGTTGCTGTTGTTTTTTGGTCCCCTGGGAGTTTTGTTTCTTTATATTGTGTATTTCTAATTTTTGTTGTCAATTTCAACTTACATTTCATTTTGGTTTAAAGAACACACTTTATATGATTTCAAACCTTTGAAATATATTAAGGCTTGTGTTTTTGCCTGGCATGTAGTCTTCCCTGAGATTATTTCCTGCATCCTTGAAAACAATGTGTATTTTGCTGTTTTTGGATGCCGAGTTCTATAGATGTCTGCTACATATAGTTGTTTCATTGTATGGTTCAAGTCTTATATTATCTTGTTGACCATCTTCCTATTTATTTTATCCATCATTGAACATGGAGTATTGATATCTCCAACATTATTATTGGCTTATCTGTTTATACCTTTTATTTTGGCAGGATTTGTTTCATGTATTTTGGTGCTCTATTGTGAGATGCATGTATTTTTATAATTGTTATATCTCACTGAATCATTGAGCTTCTTATCATTATGAAATGCTTTTTTGGGGGTCTCTAATAAAAAAAAATTCTCTTCAGTATATTATGTCTGATAATAGTATAGCCACTCTAGCTCATTTTTGGTAATTGCTTGCCTGAAATCTTTTTCCATCCTTTTACTTTCAAGTTATTTGTGTCTTTGAATCCAGAGTGTGTTTTTTAGATAACATTTAGTTGGATCATGTTTGTTTGTGTTTTTTTTCCCCCAAATCCATTGTACCAGTCTCTGCCTTTTGATTGGGATATTTAATCCATTTATATTTAATGTAATTATTGGTAAGGTAATATTTACACCTACAATTTTTCAATTTGTTTTCTGTATGTCTTGGGGTTTTTTTTTGTTGTTGTTGTTGTTGTTCTTGTTCCTCTATTTCTCTATTTTTGCCATCTTATTATTAAAAAATCATTTCCAGTATATCTTTTTAGTTCCTTTGGGTTTTTAAATATATTTTTTCTTTTTAAATTTTCTCTCAGTGATTGCCCTGGAAATTACAATTAGCAGTTAACTTGAAGCAATCTAGTTCAGATTCAAAAGTAAAAAAAAAGAAAAAAAACTTGATTCAAAAGTAGAAAAAAAACTTGATTCCCAAGTAGGAAAAAAAGGCTACAAAATATCCCCATTCCCTCCCCCAACTTTTCTACTATTATTGCCATGCAAATTATATCTTTATACATTATAATACATCAATGTAGTTTTATAATTATTGTTTTTCACTGCTGTATTTTAAAACACATAGGAGAATGAAAGTGTTACAAACAATATGTTTATACTATCTTTATGTATATGTAGTTATCTTTACCAATGCTATTTCTTCATGTGGTGTTCTGTGTCCTTCCTTTCATCATAAAGTACTCCTTTATTATTTCTTATAGGGCAGGTCTTCTAACAATAAATTCTCTCATTTTTTTTAATCTGGAAATGTCTTAATTTTTTAATGGACAGTCTTCTAGATATAGAACTTGGAATCCAGTCTTTCAACTCTATGAAGGTATCTTCATACTGTTTTCTAGCCTCCATAGTTTCTGATGCAAAGTCACATATTAATATTACTGACTCTGCCTTGTAGGTGATAAGACATTTTTCTATTGCAGCTTTCAAGATTTTTTCTTTGTCTTTTACTTTTGTTGATTTGACCCTGGTATATCTAGATGTGGATCCATTTGAGTTCATTCTATTTTGAATTCGTTGAGCTTTTTAAATGTGTAGGCTAACATTTTTTATCAATTTGGAAAGTTTTAAGCCATTATTTCTTCAAATATTTTTCTGCCTCTCTTTCTTTCTCTTCTTCTGGACCTCCCATCATGCATATATTGATAGATTTAGTGATGTTCCACAGATCTGTAGGGCTATCTTCACTTCTCTTTATTTATTTATTTATTTTTATGTTTCTGAGACTAGATAATCTCTATTAACGTATTCTCACATTTCTGATTCTGTGTTCTGCACATATTCAAATCTGTTGTCAAGCCTTTGTAATGATCCTTTCATTTTAGTTATTGAAAATTTCAGCTCCATAATATTTATTTGATTCTTTTTTTATAATTTCTATCTCTGTATTGATATCCTCTACTTGAGGATGTTAAATAGGGAACTTGGGAATCATTGCCGTGCTTCCCTTGAATTTTTAAGAAATAGGTTTTTTTAGTTATTTAAACATATTTATAATAACTTGTTTAAAATCTTTGTATATTAATCCCTAAATCTAAGAGCTTTCAGGAACATTTTCTGTTGACCCCATTTATCTTGTGCATGTATCACATTTCTCTGTTTCTTTACATTTCTTATGATTTTTGTAATGACAACTGAACATGTTTAGATAATGTCTTAATAATTCTGGTACCAGATTCTTACATCCTCCAAGAGTTGCTGTTCTTGATTTTTCATTGCTGTTACTTTGGTTTGTTTTGTTGTCTGCAATAATTCTGTAGATTTTGAGTATTCTGCATTGTGTAGCTACTGAGTTCCCTGCCAGCTTTTTTTTTTTTTAACTTCTTGGGGTTTATTATTTGTGCACTTGAGCCTGAATGCATCCCCCCTTTTGCCAAGGGACTCTATGTGAGAAGGCATGCCTTCACACCTCAGGCCTTTTACAAGATGCCTTCACTTTTAATACAAGTTTGCACAGGGCCTCAAGGTCTCCCAGAGATGAGTGACGGGTAACTTTCTTTTCCTCATACCTTTCCTGGACGTGGACACAGACTTATAGATCCTCAAGAGTATGTCAGAGCTTTCCACAGTTCCCTGTGGTGTCTGTTTCTCTAGGATTTCTTTTTAAACTCCCAGCCAGGCTTCTGTTTGTGCCAGCTGAAATCAGGGCCTTAGGCATCTGGGATGTTGACAGCAGTTTGCTGTTGTTTCAGTAATTCCCTGGAGGTAGATATCCCCCCACTACTATGCACTAAGATTCAAGATTTTCTAAGAACTACAATTTCAGACAAAATATTGACTTGTGCTCTAAGAACGGTGCGTTTAACGGAACTCCAAAGCCCATCGAATCTTGCATTGTCTTCGGTGTCACTGGCTTTTTGGCTACTGCACCACCCAGCTGGGATGAAAAGATGGTTGGAATGCCCAATCTAAAATGTCACAGACACTTTTATCCAGAGTCAGTGGTTCCAGTAGTTTCTCTTGGGTGGACAATTTTTAGTTTATTATGCGGCTTTGGTAAATTGACATAGCTCTGAAGTCGTTGATGTTATTTGCTTTGCCAACCCATAGGCTTGCTTTAATTCCCCAGGTTTTCATGGCTTTTACCAGCATAATTCATAATATGGCTCCAGCTGCCTTTGAACCATATGCAGTTGAATAACATTATAACCTATTCAGCAAAGCTTTGCTCATTCTTCCTCCTACTGTTTCTAAGTTTAAAACCCACAGTTCAGTATATAAGATTACATGTGACCTCACATATTTCCCAGAGTGTGAGAGACTTCAGTTGTTAATCTCCCTGCCAGACTGCACGACACCTGGTTCCTGCCTTGCAATTGTCTCTTACTTCCACAGCTTCAGATGAGGATTCTTAACCTAGGATGATAACAGACCCTCGATGACGGTGCATTTGCTGAAGTTGCATGCACGTATTGAGTGTATACGTGTGTTTACTATATTTTCCATCCATCGAGAGGAATCATGGCTTCCTAGAAAAGGTTAAAATCCTCTGTTAGAACTTGTACCTTAGGAAAAAAGTAATTCTTTCTTTATATTTCCTCTGCCCCAAAGAGGTCAATTGAACGCCGCCTTACACACGGCTGCCTGCCTCTGCTCATTTCCGCCATTCCTGCCTGTACTTTGCATTAAGGCTCCCCTCATAAAATACTCTTGATACAGGACTGGTTAAATGTGTGGGCTCTAGAACCTGCTACTCAGGCCTGAAACTCTGCCACTTACTCCCGTAGGAGCGTGGAAATGCTGCTTCTCCTCACAGTGCCTTACTTTATTCACCTGCACGGTCAGGATACATCTGTAGGGACAGTACCCATTGCTGCCTCAGTGGGGTTGCTGCAAAGATTAAATAAGATAGTGCCTATCACAAAATTAGCTCTCAGTTAACGTTAGCTTGTAATACCGTATCGTGTCCATTCTCAGGTTTCCAAGTGCCCTGCGCAGCCTCCTGCATGAGATCGACACTCCTCAGCCTGACTTCTGGTGCTCTGCTGTGCCTGGGCATCTCTTGCCCATCTAAGTCACATCTCCTGTTCTTCGGCACCGTTTAATTGGATGGCCGTTTTGTCTTGGATCTGCCTCTCTACCTTTGTTCAGTGTACTCTTTCCAACTGTACTGATACCTTATTTCTCCTTTACTTCTAACCGTACCCCAGAGGTATGGGTTTCTTTAAGCCTTAACTGGCATTTTAATCTACTAGTTGATATCTCTTTCTCTGGAATTATCTACAATTTATAGTATTTACCACTCATTTTGTAATGTGATTGTTTACTAAAGGTATAAGCACATCTAATGTGAGTCACAATAAGCTCAAAATCACAGCAGGTGTGTTAAGGCAACTCTGTCAGTTCTGGTTAGAAAACTCTAGAACAGTGAGTGAGTGTCATTTCTATTAAGACTGAACAGGCACAATTTAAAGGATAGAATATAACTTTTAAGTGAAACCACAAATAAAATAGTGGCATTTAAAAAAAAATAGCTTAAGAGGAAGGATCTTTAATTGAACTAGGCTCTAGAAGGTAGAAAAGATTTCTATCATGATTCACAGAAAAGTTGTTTAATAATCGACAGGACAGGTGAAATCGTTAAACAATTGATTTATTTTATTTCTATTTCTATTAAGATTTTTCAGCCGAGCACAGTTCAATAAACATTCTTTGAGTGATTTCCTTTTGCTGGGTCTTGGGCTTTGCTTGGAGGATGTAGCCTCATGGGTGAGAGAAGACGCAGGCATACAGTCAGCTCGCTGGGCAGAGCTACATAAGCACAGAGCCCATGAGGGGTGGGGAGGAAGGAAGGCAGGCTTCTTTGGAATGGGTACCACACCTAGGCTAATTGTTGAAAGATACGCTAGACAAAGGGGGAGAGAAGGACACACCGAGAGAGAAAAAAACATGCACATGGGAACAAAAAAGGGTAATGGCATGGAGCATGCAGGAGCTGCAGGCAGGTTAGAATCTCCAGGATACGTTGTCCGAGACAAGTGGCAGCAGGGGGAAGGGTCTCAAGGCCACATGTGGAGCAGCGTAAGGATGCGCTGAGCCTAGATTTGCCTTCTTCTGTAGCCAGTGGGAGCCTCGCAGAGGATTTTGGGCGAGGAGAGACTCACCTCACCATTTCGCTGGCTTTGAGGAAGAGAGCTTTCCAGAGGAAAATGCAGAAGGTAGATGAGCACTTAGGTGGCCCTTGTTCATCTAGTTGAGAGAAAACAAGAACTAGTACTATGGCAGCAGTGGTGGGAGTGGGGAACAGAGCATGGTTGGCACAAGCCAAGTGGAAGGGTGAGGGACAAGAAAGACTCCTCTCTAAAGTTGCCAGGGACTGAATGTTTGTGTTCCCCAAAATTCATGTGTTGAAATCCCTACCCCCAAGCTGATGGTGTTAGAAGGTGGGACCTCTGGGGGGTGGTGAGGTCATGAGATGGAGCCCTCTTGAAATGGGATCAGTGCCCTTCTGAAGGGGATCCCACTGAGCTCCCACTCCACTCCCCCACTTCTGCTGTGTGAGGACAAGTGAGAAGGCAGCATCTATGCACCAAAGCAGTCCTCACCAGCCACCAAATCTGCCCTTGATCTTGGGCTTCCAGCTTCCAGAACTGTGAGGAATAAATTTCTTTTATTTGTATGCTACCAAGTTTGTGGTGTTTTGTTATAGCAGCCAAAATGGACTAAGACTTAGATGTATCATGGAGTTTTGATCAGCAGAACTGAGGATAGAAAGAGCATTCTGTGATCAGGGGGCAATGATTAGCTCAAGTCTGAACATGGCAAATTTGAGGTGATTGTGGGACATTCTGGTAGATAATTTTAGATGTTTGGATTCTAAAATTAACTTAAGTACTGAGTATACATTTGAGAATTGTCAGCACACAGGTGGTAGGCAAAACCTTGAAAAATGATAGTATTGCCAAGAGAGATGAGAAGAACAGTTAACAAAGACAGCAAAATTTCACAGAACAATGGTTTTGAAGAAGCAGAGCCCGCCAGACACATAAAGGGAGCCGTTCCCGGTTGCTGCCCTGGGAGCCTGCACAGTGATTTCAAAGAATGTGCTTTTGGATAATTGTGCTAATCTTTCAAGGGAAGCTTGACAGAGAGTTTGTTGAGGAGGACAATATGACATGGAACCCTAATGTTAAAATCTACATTTACAATTCAATATATTTATCTTCCCGCCGTAAGTCTCTACCTAGATATCCCAGATTTGTCTCAAAATCAAACCAACTAAACTGATGCCATGTTTCCCTCCAAACCTGCACCTCCAGCATGTTTCTGATCTCTGTACGGCTCTGTTCCCACTGCCCGTGCTGGTCTCAGGCCATTGTTACCTCGTGGCCAGGCTGCTGCAGGAGACTCCTGGTCATTCTATTTTCTTTTAGACTTGCCCCTACAATTCCCACCATTCCAGCCAATGTGGACTTCAAACCATGCAGATTCAATTAACTAGCATTCCACACTTCAATTCAAGCACTACCCCCAACCACCACCACATTTTGTTTCTGGCTATTCCCACCTTCCCTTTAGGTCACAATGTAGGTGCTACTTTCCATGAGAATCTTACCATCACCCCCCCCAAATCTGAGAATTCTGTCCTTCCCAGGTGAGCCCATGGCATCTTGTGCTTCCTGTGTTGTGGGGACACTCAGGACACTGTGGAGCGTACCCACTCACTTGTCAGCGTCACCCGCTGGAGAGTAAACATGTTGAGGACAGAGCCGATGGTAGAGCGTTCAGACATTTGCTGGATATTTGACCAAATTAGTGCATTGATGATTATTACGTATTATCCTAATCTAATTATTAATGGAGATCTGCACAGCAGTTTTATTAACTGGTAGCTTATATTACTGTATTCATTTTAAAGTAATAGAGCTACATTTCTTTAACACCTTTCAGAAATCCAAATTGGCTTTTCTCCAATTAGTCAGGATTTGTGAGGTTTTACTACATATTAACGTTTTTTATTTCCGTGGCATAAATCAGAAACCACTAGAGGATCAGGCTTTGTCTGCACATGGCATTCTAAAGCACCACTCTCTTCTATTTTTTTTAGACTTTAGCCCATATCTTCTTTTCCCACTGGTGTTATTATTAACATCACTACTACGTTAATCATTCCTACCTTGTATTTTTATCATTTCATACTTTCTTAAGTGTCTTCATAATTTTTTGTCTCATTTGATCTTTAAAATTGTCCATTAGGAACGCAGATAAAGTATAATCACAGACATTAACCACACATGGATATTCAAGTAGATGTTAGATGACTTTTACAAGGGCACCAAAAATAAATAATGATGTTAATGAAACCAGTATCTGGAGCTCATTCCATTCATGTTCTTTTGTCTTAAAATGAATATTTAGGCTGGGAGTGGTGACTCATGCCTGCAATCCCAGCACTCTGGGAGGCCGAGGCAAGAGGTTTTCTTGAGGCCAGGGGTTGGAGACCATCGTGAGCAAGAGCAAGATGCCATCTCTACAAAAAATAGAAAAATTGACCTGGCATAGTGGCTCATCCTTGTAGTCCCAGCTTCTTGGGAGGCTGAGGCACAAGGATCATTTGAGCCCAGGAGTTTGAGGTTGCAGTGAGGTATGATGATGCCACTGTACTCTAGCCCGGGCGACAGAGTGAGACACTGTCTCAAAAAAAAAAAAGAATACTTACAACATTGATTTTTTTTTTTTTTTTTTTGAGACAGGGTCTCACTCTGTTGCCTGGGCTAGAGTGTCGTGGCATCAGCCTAGCTCAACCTCAAACAACCTCAAACTCCTGGGCTCAGGTGATCCTTCTGCCTCAGCCTCCCGGGTAGCTGGGACTACAGGCATGTGCCACCATACCCGGCTAATTTTTTCTATATATCTTTAGTTGGCCAATTAATTTCTTTCTATTTTAGTAGAGACAGGGTCTCACTGTTGCTCAGGCTGGTTTCCAACTCCTGACCTTGAGCGATCCACCTGCCTTGGACTCCCAGAGTGCTAGGATTACAGGTGTGAGCCACACACCTGGCCTGATTTTTAAGCTTATTTTCAAGTCAATTAATTATTGTAACTGATGTTTTGCTGCTTTAATATTTTAGGTTTGGGAGAGGTATGCCAAGATTTGTTCAGTTGTGGCATCTGTGATGTGTTAGATATCTATACAGCTAGAATACACAGTTCTCAGTTCTTTATCCTGTTCTCCAGGATAAAATGAACTGGGCAACTTCAAATCTCAAAAAGAGATTTAAAAAAAAAAAGTATAGTATCTCAATATCAAGCCAGAGGATTTTTAAAATAATTTTTCAGTGTACTTGTATTGCTTTGGGTGCTTACTGCCCAAGAAGACTTTGCGGTGATGGAGAAGCACGCCTGGCCCTCTTAACTTTGAGTGCCTCATGCAGCACAGGGTCTCTGCACAGAGCGGGGCAGAGGCGTGGAGAGCTCAGACAGAGACGTGGGTGAGTGGGTCGACGGATGGATAAGGCACTGATGGGGAAATGAAAAGACAGGGTATCTTGAAAGGAAGCATGAACTTCCCTTCTGCAAAGAGTAGGTAAGAACGATGAATTTACTACTATGACCAATCTCTCTTACTCAAATTAGATTCTTGCTACTTTTTTAGAGAGATAGTAGAGATGGAACATCAAGGAAGTATAAAATGGATTTTATTTTTTATTTTTATTTTTCCTCATTTTTATTAAGGTGTAATGACAAAAATTAAATGTGTTTATCATGTTCAATATGAAGTATACATTATGAAATGGTTAATCAGTCTAATTAACATATTCAGCACTTCACATCTGTATCATTTTTTGTGGTGAGAACATTTAAGATCTACTCTCTCAGCAGTTTTCAGGAATGCAGTACATTACTATTAGCTCTAGGCATCATGCCGTGCAGTAGATCTACAGAACTCGTTCCTCTGTCTAGCTGAAACTTCATACCTTTGACCAACTTCTCCCCGCAGCTCCTGGTAACCACCATCTACTCTCTGCTTCCACAAATTCAGCTTTTTCAGATTCCACATATAAGTGAGATGATACAGTATTTGTCTTTCTATACCTCGCTTATTTCCTTAATACAATATTCTCCAGGTTCATCTAAGTTGTTGAAAATGACAGGATGTCCTTCTTTTTTACTTTAAAGGCTGAATAGAATGACACCGTGTGTGTATGTTTATATATCACATTTTCTTTATTCATTTGTCTCTTGATCTACACTTAGCTGGCCTCAATACCTCAGCTGTAGTGAATAGTGCTGCAGTGAACATAGGAGTGCAGGTATCTCTTTGGCATACTGATTTATCTCATTTGGATATGTACCCAGTGGTAGGACTGCTGAATCTGATGGTAGTTCTGTTTTTAGTTTTTTGAGGAACCTGAACCTTCTTTTCTATTATGTCTGTACTAATTTACATTCCTACAGACAACACACACAGGTTCTCTTTTCTCCACATCCTTGCCAAAGCTTCTTATCTTTTGTCTTTTTGATAATGGCCATTCTAATAGGTGTGAGGTATTTCACTGTGGCTTTAATTTGCATTTCCCTGATGTTTAGTGATGTTGAGCATTTTTTCGTATACCTGTTGGCCATTTGTATGTTTTCTTTACAGAAATGTCTGTTCAGATCATTTTCCCAGTTTTTAATCAGGTTATTTATTTTCGTGCTTTTGAGTTGTTTGAGTTTCTTACATATTTTGGATATTAACCTTTATCAGATGTATGGTTTGCAAATGTTTCTGCTATTTCGTAGGTTGTCGTTTCACTCTCTTGAGTCTCTTCTTTGCTGTGCAGAAGCTTTCTGATGTACTCTCATTTGTCTATTTTTGCTTTTGTTGCCTGTGCTTTTAGAAAAAAATTATTGCTTAGATTCATGTCAAGGAACTTTTTCCCTTTGTGTTCTTCCGGCAGTTTTACTCCACAGCCCCAGGCTTCAGGCTTGCCCCAGGCAGAGCTGGCCCCTATAGCCACAGACTCTAGGCCCTTGTGACTCCAGATGAGATGAATTTTAAATTCATGGAGGAAAATATTTTTCTCCCAATCACCAAGGAAGGGTAATAATGATTAAGTAACTGCTTCCTCCTCCTCTCCTCTCTCTCTCACACACACACTCACGCTCATACACGCCAAAAAGCCAAAAAGAACACAAGTGTCTGTCTCCAAAAAAGCCAGTTATAGTGTTGGACCATTAAAAGAAAATCATAATTTTCATCTTGAGGGTTTTTTTTTTAATGACTTTGTGTCATTATAGGTGATGAGGAATACTATTATATTTCAGGTATTTCCTTAAGGTAAAATTTTCAGCAATGTGTTTATAAAGTGAGTAATTATTAAATCTGTATTTATTGAGAATTTAAATGATCACACTTCAGAATGTTAGTTCATATGAAATGTCCAGGAAAGGTGGTTTGCTCTTTTTCTGTGAACTGGACAGTGCCTTGTGTGAGGACTGGGAGGGTCCAGATTCCCATTTCCCTGGCAGACTAGCTGTGTGACTTTAGTGCATTTCCACAGTCTTTGGTCTGCTCATACATGAATTGAGCATGCTTTCCTAGACGAGCTTTCAGACATATCAGCCATGGACTCCTCTCTACCGTGGGACGCTGTCTATGCAAACGCATGGAAGTGGGGTTCTTTGGTTGGGGATGCAGCTCCTCACAGGACTCCATCCCATCTCCCAACTCTTCCGATGCTGGCTTCTGAGATATGTCCTCCAAACCAGTGGGACATCAGAGATCACCTGTAAAATTCATTAGACAAGATGATTTCTATGATATTTTCAAGTTTTAGTACACTCTGGCTCTATTATCTTGACATAAATCAAATGTCTAGGAAGTTGTCACTTGATATCTCTCCAACGTTTAGTATTGTCAGACTTCAAAACAAATTTGCAGCATATTGGTAGGAGAATAGTATTTCATAGTAGGCTTACTTTGGATTCCTCTGGTTAATAATTGTTGATGATTTCTTCATATGGTTATGATGTTTTTATTTCTCTTTGGTGAAATGCTTGCTAATGTTTTCTGCAAAATCTTGTATTGAGTATGCTTTTCTTATTTATTTTGAATTCTTTTAACAGTCAAGCTGAAAATGAAATCAAGGACCCAATACCTTTCACAATAGCATCAAAGAAAATTACATATTTATGAATATATTTAACAAAGGGGATGAGAGACATATATAGGGAAAACTACAAAACACTGAGAAAAAAAAATTGTAAAACGTCTAAACAGATGGAAATCCTTAACCATGCTCATGGATTGGTAGAATCAATATATATTCTTTGTGCAAATCAAGAATCTATCTTCTCACAGATTATAACGTAATCTCCCACTTTCTTTGAAGTGTCTTTTGATGAACAGGTTTTTAATTATAATATAGTCAAATGCATCTGTCTTTTCTTCTGTAGTCAATGCTATTGGTGTCTGTTTTACCTTACTCTAAGTATATATTCATCTGTTTTCTAGGAAGACCTTTAAGGCTTTGTTTTTAATATTTAACTCCTTAATGTATCTTGAGTTTATTTTGTGTATGATGTAAGAATACAGCTTCATCGTTTGCCTTTAGATAAGCATTTTTTCAGTTCCTTTTATTGAAGAATGTCTCTTTTTTTAATTTTTTGACATACCCTCTCTGTTTTAAAGCTCCATCATGCAAAATCTATAGGCCTATTTACAAGCTCTTTATTCTGTTTATAGGTTAATTTCTCTATCCCTAGCCAATATCACACAGAATTAATTACTACAGCTTCAGCACCAATCTCAAAGTCTGGTAGAATAATTTTCCCTTCCCTGATTTTCTTCTTTACAAATGTCTCAGATATTCTTGACCATTCACTGGTCCATGTAAATATCATGTTCCTTGCAAAACTCACTGAGTATTTTAGTTGAAATTTCATTATTCATTAATTTGGGGAAGAATTGACAGTGTTACAATATTAAGTCTTCCTAATCATAATGTGATTTAGCTCTCCATTGATTTAGATCTTCTTTAACATCTCTTAATGAAGTTTTGTAATTTTCACTATAAAGGTAAAGCACATCTTTTGCTAAATTTATTATGGACTTTATATTCTCTGAGACTAATGTAAATGCTTTTCTGAGTGACACTCCGGTGACATCTTGATGAACTCCAGTTCCAACTCCTGCGTCAGTTCTTCTAAGGACAGGAGCGGGAGCAGCCAGAGCAGAACTCGGCGGGTCCTCTCCGCTCCTGGCTCCCATGCTTTAGGGGGTGGCTGCTGCCCAGACCAAGCAGCATCTCAGCCTGCTACCCGCACGCCATTCCTTCCTTTCTTGGTGGCGCCCTGCAGTTCATCGGGGGGTCGGCTTTGCTGTGGTCAGCACTGGCTAGCTCAGCGCTTGGTAAGAATAAGATTGACTCTCATTTCCATTCACAGCAAAAGTACGGGGAATATTTGTGACCAAGATCATTTTGATGAGGAGGAAACTAAGATTTACAGAGGTCAAGTGCATGTCATTGTCACACAGTTGGTGAGTGGCAGAGCCCTCTCAGAGTCCATTCCTGCACTGGAGGTCCCAGGGGGCCCTGCCCTGCGGGGTTGTTGGGAAGTTTGGATGAGTTAGTGTTTGCAAAGTGCTTGTGATACACATGGTGCACAGTCAGTGGCAGGGGAGCCTTTCCATCATCATCATCACTCTGTACTGATCTTAACCACAAGTATCCCGTTTAATAAGAGAAACAGGCTGTGGATCTAACCCTAGTACTAGGTATAATTTTGGTGCTACGTTAAAAGTTTAAAGTGTTTTGGTATTTAAGAACTATATGTTACTTTTTGGGGGCAAATTGAAAGAAGGTATTTTGGAGAAAGTCGCAATTGAACTGGGCTTTTATAAATAAATAAAATTTAAAAAGTAAATTTAGTGTGAAGTAGATGATTTATAGTTGAGGGCTGGTGTGAAAAACGTCATGAGACCAGGAAATAGGAAGACACACATTTTTTGCAATCATTCCTGTAAGACGTAAGAATTTGAGTGGTTTTTTTTTTTTTTTTTTTTTTTTTTTGCAGTTAAATTTTATGCCTGATATCTTCTTTCTATTTTAACTTCCAACTTTGGTTCTAGATGCTGTGTGCGTATGTGTGTGTGTGTAAAGGAGAGAGAATGATAAGCTCTAGAAAACTGTTAAGGTCCAAAATAAACAGAATTTTTACGAGTTCGTTAAAAAAATACACTATCATATTGGAATAGAATGCAGCAGAGAGATTCTCTGGTTATAGAGCATAAGCTCATTGCAAGAAAGCAAGATGCCCAGTGTTAAGCCAATGATAGACTTTTTTCTCGCATTATGGGATAGTACAGGAAGTCATGTAAGTGTGTTGAGGCTGGTAATTCCAAGTTAGGGGAGGATGATTAAAATGGCTATGCTGGTTGAATAGTTTAAAATGTCAAGGAATTTGAGGCAGGTGATCAATTTAATCAAGCGACAGTTGCTTTAGGAAGGGTTGCCTCTTTGAAAGAATCAATACATGCAACAAAGTGAGGAAAGGGACGTGTGGTTATGTTTTTAATGTTGCCATACATTTTAACTTTGAGTATCTTTGTGACTTTATATGTAGCCCTCAATTTTGAGTATTGTAGTTGTTTAAGAATCTTTTTGTTAATCTTTGATTTGAATGGTATAGCTATTACTGTAATTTGTTGAGATTTTCAAAGTACATTCCTTTCGTAATTTTGATTTTGCTACATCCAAACATTGAAATACTTTAATCTAGAACCATCTCATATTTTATGCATTATACAAGGCAATGAAGAAAAGTTATTCCATTGGAAAATTTATTTTTCAACAAGCTTATCTGAAATATATTTATTTTACTAAAATAGAAGTATCTGTTTATCTATATGAATTTTATTGTATATTTTTTGTGTTCCATAACACTGTCAGTGGTTCTACCTAAAAAGTTTTAAGATTGTCAAGAACTGAGATTGTCTATGATTTAGAATTTTACAGATTATTGTGCTAAAAAAAAAATAACATAAAAAAATACGCTGGCAATATGTTGAAGTCTCCTCTCTGCACACACACTTTTGGTGTGCCCAGAAATGTAATAATAATTACCCTCAACATCTTCATCACAGTTTTATTTCTTAGGAAACCTACAGCATGGCCACCATGTCTCTGTGTTACAATGTTTGGGATGCTTCCCTCCAACCATTCTTCTCAAAAATGTTGTTTTCCCATGTTCTGTGAACAACTTATACCCTGTCAACAATTGGAAATGGTCAAGTCTGGCCATGATAGTGTGGATTTGGGTCTTCAACTGCTGTTGGGACATGATCTCCCAAGCAGGGGACTTAGGGCCTCTTGGAGCTAGGACTTGTGCTGACTCCAGTGCAACCAAGTCTAGGCCTTGTGTTTGCCCCTGGAATCTTAAGAGAGTGAAGGTTTCCCTGACACTGTCAACCAGCCCCCATAGAAGCCAGGTGAGGTCTCACTTGTATTTAATATGTCCCACAAGAGCTTAGCTTCAAATAATAGGCATTAAATGACCATTTGGTGAAAGTTCTCTACCCTAAATTTCTAGGGATTCTTTATGTGACTGATCTCATGGCATCGATATTTGGTGTTAAGAGTCTTTGGTGTGGTCAGCCTTAAGCAAGGACATATGAGATACATTAAAAATGATTAAGGAAACTTGTAATAATTTTTTAAAAAATCAAAGTGCATGTCATCTGGCTCCAGAGTCCAGAGCATCTCCAGTCAAGAGCCCAGGCAAAGCACCCTGAATAGCCACCCCCAGATCAGGAAGCACCACCTGCGTGAACAGGGTTTCCAGGAGATTTTCTAATGCTGCCCATTAAATACAAGCAGATCTGAGGATCTCCAGATGTCTGAGCAAGTCCTCTGATATGAAAGAGAACAAGACATACAAACAAAAAAGGAGAAAAGCAAATTGGGAGAAACAGAGACTCCATAAGAGGGGCAAAGAAGCTACTGTCAACTTCCCCAGAGTCACAGGAGAGAAACCACTGGGTCTGTTATGCAAGAGCAGATTTGTTTTAAGTGAAAGAGGGGGAAGATGATTCAAATAACCAAGAGATCAGTTAGAAATTGAAAAGATAAGTGTTGACATCCAAAGTTAAAAGCATCTCACTGGAAAGGTGAGAACGTAAAGTAGAGGAAATCTGAGTAGAGCAAAAGGACAAAGGAATGGAAACAAGGGAGGGTCAGAGGAGACGTCCAGTCCCTGTGGGACCGTTGCATGTGGAGTGGGACCTCCAGAGGGATCAGGGAGTGGAGAGAAGAGCACCACCACAGAAGGAAGGGCAGAGAATGCCCCAGAAGACCCACGAGTGCCCACTGTGATGAGTGAAGTGGAGCATACACATCCGCTCACTGTGGGAAATTTTAAACACTAGAAGCAGAGAGAAATGCCAGCAATTCTGGGTGCCAGGGTCTAGGGGAAAGGATTCTCGCAAAGAACCTGCGTGTGGTGGAAGCCCAGGGGTTGATGCCCTCACTCGTCTAGGGGAGAATTATTTCCAATCTAGACTTTTTCACTTGGACAAATATTAGTTGGTGTTAAGGCAAGTATAGATGTTTAAACATTTAGAAATTATCTAAGAAAATGTCTCCCAAAACCCTTCCTTAAGAGGCTACTGGAAAATGTCTTTTACCAAAAAGAGGAAATAAATCAAGACAGAGGAAGGCAGAGGGTGGGCAGGGCTCCCCAGCGACTGTCCTGAAACGGCTCTCCGGGAGAACCACGGCAGACCAGGCTAGACAGAAGACACAGGTGGCTCCCGTTCACACCAGAGGTGTTCGCTTGTAAGAGGAAGTTGCCAGAAAGACTTGATTGGGAGTTTGGGGTAAATTCATGATGAGTACTTAGGAAAGCATGCGAGCGCACAGACACAATTATGAAGTACAGAGGAAAATCTGTGCAGGTAAAGAACATAGTGTAGTGTGTGAATCACCTGTCAAGAGTATCTTCAAGGTGATGTAAGCATCACCCAACAGTGTGACAGAACACCCAACATAACGCTGCGGGGCAGTGTGTGAGCGGTGCGCTTGGTCACGGTGTGTCAGCGTGCGCCCGCCTGTCCTCTGCGGTGGGACGCTGAAAGATCTGGCACTTCATAGCTGAGACACATTGTTTGTGCAGGGATCTGAAGGCAAATGACAAAAGGAGAGGCTTGGAGAGCTGAACTCCTTTCCCTGGGGGAGCTGGAAACACAATGGGGTGGTGTTTGGGGAACGTTTCTCATAACAAGCCGTGTCGAGCTATCTGACCCTTATACTCTGTGCTTGTATAATGTTGATGAGCACATAGATTACATGTTTTAAAGTCTGTGCTTCCTGTTGTTCATTGTGATGGCTTGTAATTGCAGCCTGCCCTACCGCAAGCAGTCTGGAGCCAGCTGCAGAGCCCCCTCGGGCCCTGAGCAGCACAGAGAAATACTTCTTGGAACCTGAAGAGCACAGGTCCTTTGGGTGGCAGGGGAGTCGGGGAGGAGAGTGCAGTTCCCTGGTTTAGCTTTGGAACAGGAGCGCATTAAAGCTCTTCAGCTTCCCCTCCTTACCTCCCTCTGGGAATAAGCACATTTGGTAACTGACAAAATGCTGGTTCCTTGACGTTGATGGCTTCCCAGGGGTCCTCAAGGTTGTTGCAAGGGGGTCCGTGCGAACAAAGGCGGTAAACACAGCTGCTTTAACTTCTATATATGGAACATACATGTGTTTTTCTTACAAACACGTGTTTATATGTGTGTGGATAACATACATGTGTTTTTCTTACAAACAGAACTGTTTTGGAGGGCTCCAAAGGAACTGTAGCTGCTGGCAGCCCCAGCAGTCACTGGGGATTGACCTGTGCTCTGGACTGTGGGACTCAGCTCTGGGCCCTGCAGGCACCGCACTCCGCTGGCCACAGCTGGTCCTCCCCTGGGTGCAGGCGGGGGAAGACATAGCCATGTCTTCACAGAACTGTTGGTAAAAACAGGAGAAAAAGGGACATTGGTAATAAAATACAAATCAACAAGGACCAAATTTGCCTCAAAACTATCCATACCCACTCTCTAGGTTTTAAGTGTATGATCAAAATTTTTCTATTGCAGATCACTATTTTCTAGTATTAAAAAAAAAGTTAAAAGGAAAAATAATATAGAGCAAAAACTGTAACCCAAGCAGCTTTTTTCATATATTGAGAATTCAAATAGCCCTACAATATATCATATGTGGAGAATCACTAACAGACATCAGGCTGGAATATTCTTTGCCACCTTATCATTTGGAAACAAACAAAAGAACAAAAGAAAGGAGGAGAAGGAAAGACAGGGACAAAGCAGATAAACACATCTGGCTTTCTTTAGCCTCAAACGCAAACATTTCAAATAGAAGGTCATTTTATATCTAATATTCATTATTACAGGATATGTTATTAAATTTCCATCTATCTCCTTTCTATAATCAGTCTAAAGAACCAAACATAGGTAATAGATTATTCTGGAATTTTGGGGCAGATAATATTTGTATTCACTACATAACTAATTTAAAGTAAATTAAACAGCACACGCCCTTGTCCAAGTGGAAAGGAAGATTCTTTTTCATATACCATGAATATGAATAAAGTTAAAATGAACTTTGCAACACAACCATTCATTCCTACAGCTGCACTGCCCAGGAGCTGCTGACGGCCATGAGGTGTGGGTGGGGCTTATTTCTTAGTTGCTTCATCTTTGCTTAGCTCATTAAGTTTAGCAAACCTCCAGTCCGCACACCCCACGTCCATGGCAGGCAGGCCCAGCCCTGGGCTGTGGCGCCCACGGAGGCCTCCCCATGGAATCCGGGTGCTGGTGAGGAGTCCACAGTGACAAAGGTGTGCTGAGCCCTGCAAAAGCCAGGAGAGAGCCCCAGCCCGACACAGAGCCCCCAGAGCTTCCTGGAGGAGTCTTTCTGGAACCTTCACCATGTCTACTGTGAATCATGAGCTTATCAGTATTTATCTATAGAACAGTGTTATTTTCTCTGTACTTAGAATTTTTTCTTATTTTTTTTTTTACTGCAATGCCCCTGAAAGATGGAGAGCCTAAGAAGAAAGAGACATTATTGAGGATTTTGAGAAAAAAATTTTTTGAAGAAATGTCATCAAAGCACTAGGTGCCCTTGTTGAGCAGCAGACCTGGGTTTGTGTATCTCTTGGTGTGAGCCATCTGGTCCAGGATGGTCCACACACACACTTTCCATCCTGGGCAGAAATTAAACGCCTCTGGCATGGAGCATGACCTGGAGACCCCGCTCATTGGCACCTATGGAAAACAGATCCATCTGGGTGCTTTGCTGGTGCTGCCCGGCAAGACTGCTGTGTGCTGCCTGTACTGGCGGTAGGGTGCTTTCATAACAAGGCCACTGGGAATAGGAAAACAGTCACTCAAAGGCAGTCATTTCTCCTTCTGATGTGCTCACTTAGAGTAGGAAGCCAAGGAACCTGTGGGTGCAGCAGGCCCTGCACTCCAGGAAGGTCTGTTCAGCCCCTCCAGTGGCTGGCGCACGGATCTTTTGAGGAAGAGCAGGACGGCTGTGTTCGTGAGACTAGCGAATGCCTGCTTCCCTGGAGCACTAGCCGTGACTCCATGGTCTTTGAGTTTATATAAACTATGACTGCATAGTCCACTTTGAGGTAGTAAGTTCTATAGTTATATTACTTCCATATGAATTAATTCTTTCTTTAATCATTCTCAGTCCCTTTCAAATGCTAGGGGACTACTGGGCAGCAGCATTCCACGGTGAAAACAGGATTCGGACTTTACTAACCACCGGGCCTTAAATCTCGGGGCTCATCTATGCAGTCAAAGAATGATTTCTGACCCATCTTCTCCACAAGGGATTATGAAAATCGCCTGAAAATAATGTGTAAAATCATTTTGAAGAATGTTAATATGCTATTTTTAATATTGCTCTCTAGTATTAGAAAAATAACATATAAAATAGTTGTTACCTAATAAATTAATTTTCATTTATTTATTCATTTGACATACATTTGTTGAGCATCTACAGTGTTCCAGGAACAGTTCTGGGCTCTTGTGATTAGAAACAAATCAGACAGCAAAGTCTCTGCCTTTCTGGAGTATAGTTTCCGGTGGGGAGAGTCAGAAGATGAGTCCGTAAACAGACACGTGATGCGGAAGCGAAAATTCATCATTGGACTTCATCAAAGTCAAAACCTTTGCTCTACAAAATATCTGTTGAGACAATGAAAAGACAAGGAACAAACCAGCAAAAATACTGCCTTCCACACATTCAACAAAAAAACTAGGATCTAGAAGATACAATGAACTCTCAAAATTAAACAGTTTAAAAAAATTCAGTAGGAAAATGGGCAAAAGACATCTTTTGGTGAGACAGACATCTCACCGAAGAGGAAGAGCAGATGGCAGATAAGCACATGAAAAGATGCTCAGTTCCACCAGCCAGTAGGGAAAGGCAAGCTAAAGCCACAGTGAGCTCTCACTGCGTACCTAGGCTGGCTAAAATTAAAAAGCAGTGACAACAACAAATTCTGAGGAGGATGCAGAGAAACTGAATCACTCATACATGGATGGTGGGAATGTAAGATGGTACAGCCACTACGGAAACCAGTTTGGCATTTTCGTTAAAACCTAGACGTATGGCCGGGCGCGGTGGCTCACGCCTGTAATCCTAGCACTCTGGGAGGCTGAGGCGGGCGGATCGCTCAAGGTCAGGAGTTCGAAACCAGCCTGAGCAAGAGCGAGACCCCGTCTCTACTATAAATAGAAAGGAAGAAATTAATTGGCCAACTAAGGATATATATAG
>CAUYRT010067089.1:0-38045 GCA_963574885.1 Lepilemur ruficaudatus | reverse complement strand
CATTTTAAGTGTACAATTAAATGATTTTCAGTGAATTTACCGAGGTGTACAGTTAATCACATGAATCAGTTTTTGAGGAATTCCTTTCCCCTATTGAGACCCCTAATTCCTCTCCCCAACTACTTTTCAAGCATATCCCACCCTCCACAGTGACCCCCCACGTCGCTCAGAGTTGGGTCTACCCCCCATCCCCCAATTCCCCAGTGTTCGCTCCCACCCTTTGAGCACCATAGTGTTAATCAGTCAACAGAGTAGGTTCTGAAATTCTTATACAATCTATTCATGTCAAAAAAAATGGTGACCCCTTATTATTCAATGTCTGAGGAAGGAATGTGGTTGTCTGGCCATGTGTTCATTGGTGAAGCAATTTACATTTACTACAGAATAAAGCTATATCTAAATATAGACAGGTTTGATTTCCCTGACATTTTTGAAAGATATTTTTGTTTACACTTTGCATAGTGACTACATGCTTTTTGACCATACATTTTATAAAATTTTCAACCATTTTGTTGAAATTAGGAAAGTTCTAGGGCAAAAACCAGTGGACTAATATTAGAAGTGCTATGCTTTTTTCCAGTTCTGAAGTTCCAGTTCTAAAGCTGGGACTTTGAACAAATCATTACCTCTCTTTGTACATCTTTACTTGTGAAATGAGATCACAGAGCCAGATGGACTCAAATCTTCCTGACGGTTTGAGCATTCTGTAAAAACAAAGATTTCTTTTCCTCTTCTTATAAAATCAATAAGATATTTTAGTTGTATCCATAAGGACCAAAAGTTCCCACCTGGTTTTAGAAACTTTAATGTCTTCCACTTGCTATTTAAAAATTTTAAAAAGCCTGATAAATGTTATAAAGGTATAAAAGCAACTATAGAAAGTGATGGATAGGTTAATTTGCTTAACTGTAATAATTGTTTTTCTATGTATATATGTATTAAAGCAGCCTGCTGTACAGCTTAAACATACACAATAAAAAATCATCAAGGCATTTGCAAAACCATCAGGAGATTAATTACAATAACAAGATTTCATACTCGGGAAAAGAATTATGTCACTCTGCAAGGCAAGCATGGATAGATCCAGGCTGATTACGGGTTCTCCGTAGTTTAACAGAAGCCCAATTCTGAGCCACATCTTGATCAATTCTTTCTCTAGTTCTCTAAGTATCTGCCATATTGGATTTCTTTCTGTACCAGGTGCTCTGTCTCACACCCTCTTGCAAATATTAATACAGTAGCCTCATCTTGGAAGAATTCTTTTTGCTTTTATCCAGCTGGGTAGCCTCTACAAATTCTTTAGGTCCTAGCTTGAATATCACTTGCTCAGGGAAGTTTATTCTGAACCATCCAATATTGTCCTGTCCCCTCTTCACTGAAGACTCCAATCTATTAGTTTCCTGTAAATTTTTCCAGTGTTTCTTTTAAAAAAGGCAATCCAACCCAAGAAAAATTGAATGTCTATTTATAGCTTTATTCATTTTATTACACAAATACTTTCATAATATATTTATACTTTAGTAACTTGGTTCTTGCATTCACAAGCCTGCAGCTCTTTTCATGTCAAACAATTGTGCAGAGTTCATGCAGAATATATAGAAAGGTTTTCATTTTAATTTTTTGTTTGCATACAAAATTATGATTTAATTTTATGATGTCTTGTGGTGACATATCATCTTTTATTTATCATGTCTTGATATATAGACATTTGAGGGTTTTTTAGTCTGTTTTCATAAAAAGACAATGCAATGCTTTGTATATGCATTATTTTGTACATATGCAGGTATATATCTGTAGAATATCCTAGAAGTAGATCTATCAGTAAAGAGGCAAGGCATTTATAGTTTTTATTAATGATACTAAATTGTCTTCTATAATTTGTATACCATTTTTCACTTGTTTCCCTATATTTCAACAATATGGTGTGTTGTGTACAGTTTGAAAGTCTTGCTAATAATAGGTGAAAAAGAATATGTCAGTTTATCTTTATTTACACTTATTATTATTGTTATATTATTATTCACTTTCACTATTAATTAGATTGAAAATCTTTTTATATGCATTGGGGAAATTTGCTTGGTTTTTCTCTGAATTGTCATTTTCTATTTTGTTCCCTTATCCCTTTCCCTTTCTTACACCTTTCCTTTTTTATTTCTAAGAATTTTATAGATTAAGTAATTATTCCTTGCAGAATGTAATTTGTAGATATTTCTACAGTTTATCACTGTGGTATTCTCTGCATTACCGACTTTTATCCCTGAGTTCTTTGTTTCTTATAGATGTTGTTGAACTGAGAGAGCACTCCTTATTTCAAGGTTATAAAAAAACTATTCCGCATTTTCTTCTAATAGTTTAGCAGCTTATTATTGTTATTTAAAAGTTTCATTCACTTGATATATTATGCTGGTAGTGTATACTATTAGGTATGGATTCAAATTTAATTCCCCCTGAATCAAGATGACTGAGTTTTCTAAACATCATTTTTTTAAAATTGGTTTTTATTATTACTCAAGTGATTTTTAATATAGTAATTTTCCACATATTTTGGGAATTTATTTATTTACTTTTTAGCTTTCTCTTCTATACTGCTGCTCTACTTCTTTTGTTTTTTTCCAGAATATTATACAGTTGGAATTGTACAGTGATAGCCTTTCCAAAATGTTTTTTTTTTTTCACTCAGCAGTAACCATTTAAGATTTCTTCATATCTTTTCATGGCTTGATAGTTCATTTCTTTTTAAAGATCAATAATATTTCATTGTATGGATGTACCATGGTTTGCTTATCCATGCTAATGGTATTTTCATTGATCTCACTTTAAATTATAAAGTAAATTAGAATGACATTGAAGCTTCCTATCACAAAGCAAGTTATATTGTTCAATGTGATTAAATGTAGACATTGCATATTAACTGATTTCATCTAAGAATTTTATATTTTTGCTTTTCCATGGGAGCCCGATTTGATCCTGGGTCCTTGGGGCTGGACTGGAGGCTGGGTGTGTGCATGCTAACCTGGAGGTTATTGTTTGCTTTTTAAAATGCAGGTCTTGGCCAGGCACAGTTGCTTGTGCCTATAATCTTAGTACTTTGGGAGGCTGAGGTGGGAGGATCCCTTGAGTTCAGGAGTTCGAGACCAGCCTGAGCAAGAGCTAGACCCTCATCTTTAAAAAAACAAAATAAAGCAAAATAAAATATAGGTATTTTTTAAATCTTCTAATTGACTATTTATTTGCATATATAAAGTTTTGATTTCTGTGTATAATTTTATGCAATAATTTCTATATATTTAAGTT
This sequence comes from Lepilemur ruficaudatus, assembly GCA_963574885.1. NCBI lineage: Eukaryota > Metazoa > Chordata > Mammalia > Primates > Lepilemuridae > Lepilemur > Lepilemur ruficaudatus. The sequence continues at coordinate 34,751 of CAUYRT010067089.1, read as the reverse complement.
ACCTACTCCTAACTTGCTGAACTTTCTTAATGTTTGTGAGTTTTCAATTAATATTTTTTCAGGAATTATAAGTTTAAAATATATATCAACAATTTTTAGAAATAATACTTTCCAATGCCGAATGGTTCTTTTGTTTTTTTGTTTTTTTTCTATGTGAATTGTACAGAGCATTGATTAAAAATCAGTGACGATAGGGACATCCTAGCTTTATTCTTCTTACTATAGAGATATTTCCAGTGTTGTATTAAATGCAATGCTGGCCTTTGGCCTGATTCTCATTTTAAAATGTAGAACTGTGAAATTTTACTGTTTTTCAAGCTAAGTTAGCATATTGGCAGCTCGCTAACTTAATAATTTCATGGAAGCTAGCAGAAGACCTGAGAATCCCAGGTCAGAGACAAAAGACTCAATAACCCACAGTAACAGCAGTATTCAGAATATTAGTATTTGCACTGGTTCCCTGATCTCTAATTTTCACAGGACAATGCAAAAACTCAACAGAACTTGGGCTTCTCACAGCATGGTGGTGTTATAGCGATCGATCCTGCCTCTTATGTGATAATTTTTCTAAGGGGTTAGCCTGGAATTGGCATAACATTCATTTGGCTACATTCTGTCAGTGACAGCAGTCACTGACCATGAGTAGACTCTGAGGTGTGGAGAAACAGATACTAACTCTTGATGGAGTAGAAGCAAGAATATACTGCAGAAGAGCACATCGGATGGGAGGTATTATTGCATCCGTCTTTGCAATAAATTATCCACCATATTCTTCCCTATGTTGTCCGTTTTAGTTGCTTTTCTTATAATGTCTGTGATGTTTAATAATGTTTTCAGTTTTATCTATCATATACTTTTATGATTATACATACCTAGAGTATGCATGATTTCCTCTTTCTACAAATAATGCTTATTACTTCTCTGACTTTAGTAATAACAAAATTAATGTATTTCTTTTGCGACTTCCATCAGTCAACTTTGGTCAACAGAATTATCTTAGTGTTACCTTTATTTTATCCATATCTTTATAAATCAGGAAGTTCCTGATTTGTCACCTTTAATTGATACCTTTTTTTCTCTCAACTAGAAAATAAGGCAATTATTAATTCTACATATGTCAAATCTTTTAAAATGTGTATTTTATTCTGTTATATTGTTTTAATTTTTTCTATTTTTTCTGGCTTTATCTAGATTTAATTGACAAATAAAAGTTCATATGTATTGGAGATATACAATGTGATGTTTTGATTTATATATATATTGTGAAATGATTACTGTAATCAAGTTAATTAGATCTAATCCTTAAATCTTAATTTTATTCACTAAAATGCTTATCTCCAGTGCATTTCCACAATTTTCTCCAATCATCTTTTGTTTGGCAGAATTTCATCAAGAAAAATTCATAAGAATAATGTTCAAAAATTATTGCTTGTTCATAGTCCTTGAAATACTGTTTGGATAAGTAGAAAATTACCTTACATTTTCTTCCTTAGGCTTTTTGAGATCTTACTCCCTCTCATTCTAGAACTAATTGAGGAACTTTTTGACTTACTTGATATTTTCACCTAAGGCTTTCTAGATTTCTTTAGACATTTCTTCTTTATCTATGAATTATTCAGAAGTGTGTATCATTTCCAGGTATTTTAAGATTTCTTAGATATTTAATTTTATTGGTTTCTAACATTATTATTTTTAGGACAAAGAACAAGTTATTTTTATCTAAATATATTAATATATTTTATGTCTCACTGTATGGTCTATCTTGGTGAAAGATGCTCATGTATTCTAAAGAATATATATTCTACTTTTATTAGACAGAGTGTTCTGGAACTATTGTAATGGGTTGTAATTATAAGTGTAGATATGTTCCCAAATATAATTAACTGCAATGTCAAATGCATACAGATAAATGCCAGTTTTAATAAAATAAATTTCTAGAAATCAGATTAGCTGATTTTACATGGTATCTGTAGGATATCCTAGAAATATTACTTAGTAGTAATAATCTGTTCAATGTATCAAATACATATTTAAATAAACCTGATTTTTTAAAGAAACTCTAATTTTAAATTTTTTCCCTATAATACATGTTCCTATATTTCTGCTGTTTTTCAGCTGATTGATTGAAGGGCTCAGAGAAGAGCCCATGGCAGTTATTTAATTTGGGGTGTGGATATAATGAGCTATCCAGCTTATATAGAAGAGTGGTGAAGAATAAAATAGAGCCAAGGGCATACCTGAAAGGATTAGTAGAAAATGACAGTTCTTATTTCAATTTCTGATATTACAAAATTTTATAGACATTTGTAAGCCTTTATAACATTTTCACAAATATATCTTTATTATTAAAATACATACAGATGAATTTCCAATTTTATAAAATATTGTCATGTTTTGATTTCTGCTGAAAGGAAATTATTATAGCCGTGGTCCAATTATGAGCTCTGTTTGTTCTTTTATTTGTATTCCTCTAATTACCCATTGATAAAAGTCTGTCAGTAGATAATGCCTGAGAACATTATCAAATGGTTTGGTAATGACTCATGCAGAGTAGTGATATCTTTCCTTATTTGCCTAATCAGTATCATACTTTTCAATTTGCCTAGATCATTACCTCTGGCATGTCTCACAATACTTCTGGGGACCAAGAATTTAGCTAACATTTCTAAAATATAAAGCATCAGTTGCTGCCAAATTGTTTTTTCCTATCTAAACTACTGAAGGGGTTGTACAAAGTATAAGCAATACATGCTAGATAAGTTTACATGAATAAGTTTAATGTGTTCTGTATATATTAAATGTGTTATAAAATTTAAAATGGAGAATGTTTCTACATTATAGATTAATTTACATACAGGTGGAATAACTATTAAAATAAGAAGTCAATTTCTGCATAATTCTTTATAATCTCTCCATTTACCTTAACTTAAATTTTTCTTTAATGCTAAGTCCTTGGCAATGTTTCTGGCTAAAAACCATTGATGTTATCATAATATAGTAATGCAGTCATGAAGAACAAGATGGTGTTATGTCATATATGACATGCATTTAATGTGCATTTTATCCATAACATTGAATTACTATTTTTATTTCTAATTCTCTTGCTCATAATTTAAAAATTAGTATAATGAAATTAAACAGGTTGAGTTTCTACTATATGATATTCATTTTCTTCCCTGATATTAATAGCAACTGCATTTTACTAAGCACTTAATATGCATCAGAAAATGCACTAATCTTTTTAAATGGGTTTTCTTAATATATTATAGTCCTATGATATAGGTTTATTTTTAGCTCCACTTTGTAGATGAGGAGACAGTGGCTTACCAAGGGTGAATGACTTACCTTGAGGATGTACTTCTAGTTATGTGATTTGAATCTAGTCATTTGGATTACAACACCTAATAGCTGAATCATTACATTTGCTATTGAATTCACACAGCCAACTCTAGGGAAATAATTTACTAAAAGTCATTATTTTATAGACACAGAAAAGTTTAGCGTGTTGATTTCCTCTCACTTCTAATATACATGCCTGGGCATACCTGACAATGGAGAGATCTTTATCTTTTGGATGGAGAGCACTATCAGCAATAATTCTCTTGATCTCAAACTAAGAGAGTTTCATCATACTGTCTTGCTGTTCCTTTCAGTCAGACATGCTAATGAGCCAAAAACTTAGTTTAGTAAATTATTGATGTGTCTGCAAAGGGTGCAACATGTTTGTAGTTTCTAAGGAGGTTGCTTAAGCAGGTGAATTCATAGCAAATTTTCCATACATAATTTTACTCCTTTCCTGTGATGAGATCACTGCATTGATGGCACCAACCTTTCTAAAATTCCTCCTTAAGCTTTTTTCAAGGTGACCGTTGATATTTTCTAAACTCATTAACGGTTATTTTGCTTACACTCTTCCCAAATGCTATTAAGACACCAACAACATTTAATCCATCATGGAATCAGGCTGTCTTGTGTTCTAGGATCATGTCATGTAAATAAAGTCCAAGTGAGCATGAGGCTATAAATGAAAGAGATGAGTTAATCAGCCCCATGCACTCAACATGCAATGGTGGGTCAGACTTAAGATGATTGCAATAGAACTGTTCACAAATGTGTAAAACAGGAGTCATTCATTCAGATCAATTGTAAAATCCACCTATGGATCTGTTGCCAATTTTTTAAATGGGCCTGAGTTCTGTTTCCTGAGCTCTCCATGTCTCATGGCTCTGCTCTCTGTGCTTTCGGTACTTCCCTCTGAGACATCATTTCTTTTTCGTAAAAGATATCTTACATTTCTAACTGAGGAGTATTTTCAGCCTGTTTCTCCTGCCTGTAAAAGTTTGGGGATCCAAAGGGCTCTTGTGTTTTTGTTTTGCTCCTTTTCATCCAGCTTGGTGTAATTCTCTTTAAGGAATGTGTGATTTTCGTATGAATCAATTTATAGTACACTCTTGCAGATAAAAGCCACACTCAGTGAGATAAGACCTACTCTACCTAATGATTCCTGTAAAACTATTGAAAGGCAATAACTGGAAAAATCTACGAAGTCTTATAGTTTAATGGATAGATCTAAGAGGAATGTCTTTAAGATATTTAGAAGCTTTTATTTCTCTAGCTTAATAGTTCTTCAGGCATTTGAGGTTATGTATTTTAAGAGAATTCTAGAATACTTCTCTGGCTGGGAAGCCAAATGATGATATATCACTGCTTTTTAGAGAAACTGGGATAGGTAAACGATTGCATTTGTCCCAAGGGTGTGAGATGTGAATATGTGTTTACAAATTTTAATTGGTAAATATGTCTCTTCCTATATTTTTATTGTTAATTTATTAGTAATTTTACCTTTAAAGTAGATTTTTTGTAAGCAGTATATAGTTGGGTCTTAATGTTTTCTCCAATCTGGCATTATCTGTCTTTTAATTAGAATGGGGAGACTATATTTTTCTATATTAAAAATACTTTGTTATTTAAAAATAAAGTAGTAGTATAAGTAAATAAAATGAAGAAATAATAATAACATGATTAGCAGCATCAAATTGTGGAATTTGAATTGTGGTGTCATAATTGTAAACAATATGTTAATCATAATGTGAATTTTGATATTCATATGAATTTTCTGACTTATATACATTAATTTCCTACATTTATCAACTTCATTTTTAATTGACATAATTAAAAACAACATCAGTCACTAATGATAAAAGAATATCATGAATGGTTTTTGACAGGTTTTAATTTTGAGAATAATGTCTCTACTGATGCCACTTTTACCGATGCTCACTCTTATCACTTGGACTAGAATGCAGTGGCATCATCATAACTCACTGTAACCTCAAACTCCTGGGCTCAAGAGACTCTCCTGCCTAACGTCCCGAGTAGCTAGGAGTACAGGCATGCACCACCACACCCAGCTTATAGACTCTGACAACATCGGGATACAATTCTGATAAAGTATTTCTAAGTATAAGTTTTGGTATGTCTAGAACTGAAAATTCTCACAGATATTTTTCTAAAAATATTTAACTCTTCATATAAATTGGTTTTATGTAAGTCTGAATTTAATTTTTAACTTTTGATTTTGAGATAATTTTAGATTTATATGCATTTGTAATGAACAATATAGAGAGATTCTATACTTTTTAGTGAATTTCTTGCAATGGTAACATCTATCATAACGACAGTACAGTATCACAGAGAGGAAATTAACTTTTATGTAATCCAGCAATCCTATTCAGATTTCATTAATACTTATTTTACATGTAATCATTTATGTTTATGTCTGTGTAGTTTGTTCTGTGCATTTTTATCACATCAGTAGATTCATTTGAACTCCAGCATAGTCAAGATACAGGAAAGGTTTGTCACAAGATTTCTTAAACTACCATTCTATAGCAATAGCCACATCCCTTCCTCATGCCCGTAACTCCTGGAAACTACTAATCTGTTCTCCACTTCCATTATATTGTCTTTCCAAGAATATTAAACTGCTTTGATCACCATACAACATACATATATGTATGAAAACATCAAATCATTTCCCATAAAAATGTATGATTCCAATGTGCTCATTAAAAAATAAAAGCAAATTAAAAATAAATAAAATAAAAATATTGTATAAATTGAGTCACAGAGTATGTCACTGAGATTAGCTTTTTATGTAATATAATTCTCTTGAGATCCATGAACATTGCACCTGTGGTGATTAAGACCTTGCGCCTATTTATGGCTGAGTAGAATCCCATGGTAGAGATGTACCACCATCTGTTTAACCATTCCTCAATTATAGGACATTTAGGTTATGATTTCCAGCACTTTCATTTTGCCAGTAAAGGTTCTGTGAACATTTGTGTGGAAGTTGTTGCATGGAGATTAATAGAAAAAATTATATTTCATAGATAAAACAAACACAATTAAAATTTTTCTTCATTTGCCTTTGTGCAGACCAGAAAACAGCATTAAAATTAATCTCTTGGTGAAAATAATTACTTATTGTTTAGTCTGCCTTGATATTTTTATCTCTAAAATTATGTGTCAGGTGGTAATTACTCAAGGATCTAAAGTCTGTGGAGTCAAGCTTCTGGAATTTGCCACTTAGTTGTGTGATATTTAACAGATATTCCATCCTTGGTATTTCTATAGGTAAAAATAAGTGACTTCAGTACATATTTGATTGGGTGGTTAAATTAAATAAGAGAAATTACAGAAAACATTTTTTACAGTCTTCTCAAAGATAATCATTCAAACAATGTGAGATACCATAATTATTTTAAAAGAAAATAGTTGATGTAGCCCTAATTTCTATAATATTAAAATATCCTATATTTATAAAACATGCTAAAATTTAAAAACAATAGTATTATTCATTCATTTTCTCAGGAAATTAATATATTACATTTATAAGAGTTATGGACAGATATTATTTTGCATATTTTACATATAAAGATAAATTGTCTCAAATGTTAAAAATTTATATGCAGATGAAGGGATAGCGGTGGACGACCATAAACTGAATGCAAGTAATTTTATTTCTACTTAGCTAAATGCACTGAAATACAAACTGGGCATGATGTTTGCCCTAATTCCTTAAAGGCATTGAGCAAAAGAAATTTTGGTGTGAAGAAGGTTGGGAGAGAAACCTTATTCTAAAAGAACATGGATAAAGAGTTAACTAGCATATATTTTGTTATTCAATGATTTCCAAAGCTAGGAGACATCTTACATTAGCAGATATATTTTCTCACCCAGTTTCCTAGTGAAATTTTATGAAAAATATGATTAGTAATAAGTTCAGAAAGTTGAATTACATTATAAGGTACATTTTGAATAATCTTAAAAGCACTCTGATTAATCCTTTATTTTTATTTCCACATTCCATGGTGTCTCACCCCATGAAAACTTGATAGAACTCCTGCTGTTCTTTGAGAGAAATAGGATAGCTTATTTGCAAGCAAGAAAAGAAAGACAGACAAAATAATAGGCAAATTTCAAATAGCAAATCATAATATCATGAAAATTTATATGATTATATTTTATTCATTATGCTTTAGGCTGCAGAAGGAAAGTTAAAGTTAAGCACAGTCAAAGTATAGTGATAACTCCAGGGTATTTTCTAAGTTTCCCCAACAATTACATGTTTGATTTTTAGTCTTATTTATATTTCCTATTGTATCAGTATAATGTAAGCTTAACTTTACTAGTGAATTTCATCATTTATTTTGAGAAAAGTCTTCATACCTATAGCTAACTGACAACCTGGCAAGCACCCTCCCTTTGGTAGGAATACGGAAGGATTAGTATTTGTGGCAAAGAAGCCATGGTAAGGATGGTATCTGTCTCCTAATTGTCTTCCCGCCTTAATTTCCATCCAGGTGAGAACAGAGAACTGACTGTAGTGAATGATGATTGGTTAAAATCTATCATCAAGCTAATTGCTTGTGGTCTAGGACTTCCTCTTTGTCTCTGATAAATGATCTTAGCAACTCCAGAAAATAATATAGGTAGATGATATAGATATAGACATATAGATATTAATAGATATCTATCTGCAAATCCTCTCTTAATCCATGTTGCTAATATGTTTAGTTTTTGTATTTCTCTGTGATTGATTTTTGGATTTGTAGATTTTGCAGAAGTAATTTGTAACTTGTAGATTTAATTTGTACATTGAAAAAAATTAGCTATACTTTTATAATAAAGTCTCCATCTTCCTCAAAGTTTTTTGAGATAGTACTCTTTTGGTCAGATGTGATCACCAGTGAAAATGGTTGCAGAGGTTATGCATAAACAGCTTAAGTACACATCCATCCTTTACTGTTGGATCTTTGTGTCATCCAGAGGCCACATTCAACGTTCAGAACCTGGCAAGTGTGCTGCAACTTTTACTTTCTGCCTAACTGAGGCCTCACGTTCCTCAGGGATGAATAGATAGCTGAGGTCCTTTGTGCTTTCTCCTGAGCCTGCTCAGAAATTTTCACAAACAAGCTGCCTTCTAGACCACTAAGGTTAAGTGAAATCTCAGAAAGGTTCACTATGATTATTTCATTACCAGGTGTCTCTGTCAAATTTCTAGATTTTCTCCCAGTATTTTGCTTGCCCCCAACCAGTATCACCACCTCAGGCTAGCTGTGTGATGACCTTTCCAGAGAATTCTCTATCTCTAGGTTCTCCTGTTTGGTTTTCCACAGTGCCTCCGGGTGTGCCTTTTCTGCGCTTTGGCGCTACATCAAATCAGCTTGCTCTGCTCCGTTTCACTGACTGCAACAGAGCTCTGGAGTGGAGTCTAACTGGCTGCATCTCTAAGCCAAGTGTCATAGACTCCCATGGGTTCTCATTGGGGTTCATAGTCTGTTTGAACAAAGACATCTCAATATGAAGTATGCTTCTAATTTACTCCCACACTCCTGAAGTGGTTGTTTCTGACAGTTTTGTCTAGAGTTTTCATTGATTTTTGAGGAGATAATCTGTGTTCTTTATTCAACCTTTCTAGAAGTCCCACTCAACACACATCAGTTTTTGTCATGCAGGAAATGTATGAAACTCTAATCATCCTTTTCATGTTATTCTCTATGATACAAAAAGAATGTACTTCTGGAAAATTAAGGTACATGTAGCATAAATTTTATTGGAGATAAAGAATGAAAAGGAGCCACTGATAGAATATTAAGGTGAAGATACTACATTGGTTGTCAACACTAATTTAAATAGTTTAATCTTTAGCATTGAGATTGGTTAATCAACACACATCACTGTTCTTATGTACAATAAAAGCACATTTTAATTTGTACAGTACAATGTATTAGGTATGATCCTTATTACAAGAATGTATCTGGTTAGTACTGTTATCAACATTCATATTATAAATCTACTATGATTAAGGGAAATTAAAGATAATAAAGATGAAAAAAGAATAAAGGGAAAGTCAATTCCTGGTGATATTTATGCCCTACTTCATTGTATTTATGTCAAAACATAATTGGCATGGTGTCCTCTCATACATCACTGAAACAAATTTAATAAAAAACAATAAGCCAAATAATTCTCTTAGATATAATAACAGTTTAATGCTTTGGAAAATTTATATGTACTATATTGTAGCGGATCTTTTATTTTTAAAAAAAATTGAGAAAATTTCCATGAACATTTTTTAAATGCAAGGAAAAGATTTATATGATAAGCCTGGCAATAGTGAGACCCTCGTCTGTACAAAAAAATAAAAATAAATAAAAATTAGCCAAGCATGGTGGCGTGCCTGCAGTCCTAGCTACTGAGGAGGTTGAAGGGGAAGGATTGCTTGAGCCCAGGAGTTGAGATTGCAGTGAGCTATCATGACGCCACTGCACTCTACCCAGGCAACAGAGCAATACTTTGTCTTAAAAAAAAAATTATATTTTAACACTGTAGTCCACTGGCTAACTGGATAATAAAGTTTTTTCATATTCAGTATGCTGTGTTTCAATGTGTTTCACTACAGAATAGTTCATGGAGGACAGCATTCAGGAGCAGAGGTGTGTATAAAGAGGCAATGATGCAAAATTTACTTCTGTCTCCTACTGAATATTATATTTTCCATTAATAAAAATGTCTGAGATTTTTCATTCACTATTAATATTAATAAATCATTGATTGAGTCTTAAAATACCAATGTATGAGTGACAAGTTTGTTCAACTCTTTATGTAAAATTATGGCTTAAAATTTATTTTTTTCTTATGAATCAGAATATTCTATTGACTTGGCATAAAGTTTTCCTGCTCTCAAAAAAATAGTAAAAAAGTAATTTTATAAGTAAATACTATTTAACAATTCTATATTTTACTTTATTTAAAACAGATCTAATTAGGAAGTTATTTCCATTTAAATGATGTACTTTGTGGAAATCTGAGTATTAAATTACGAGACTTAAGGCAAAATTTAAATTCTTTTCTTGTTGACTAAAGTGGTCTTGTTATCTAAATGTGAGTTGTTAGCACCTAAAAAATATTTATTTATGTTGTTTTTAGTCCCTTAGGTAAAAAAAAATTACCAATAGTATAGTATGTAATTAACATATGAAAGTTATTTCACATTTAATTGGTACACATATATTCATAAGTATTTATTTAGAACATAATTTCTTGTTTACTTTTTATGTTTAGTCACCAGATAATTATTTAATTTGATGCCATTATTTTATGAATATTATTATAACATTATATTTAATAAGTATTTTAATGTTTATTATACAACTACTGAAAATGGTTTCTTAGTTATGAAACAAAATTTGAAATAATATGATAATCACATACAATTGATATGTTTATAAAATATTAATATTTAAAATTTTAATATGTGATGCACTTTTTATGTTTCCCTTGATATAACTTTCATTAATTATTGATGCAATTTTTCCTTTTATATCATTTACTTGGGAATCTCCATTTCTGGAAAAAAGTCTTATATAAGGGTTATAGCTCAATAAATATTGTTAAAAATAATGAACCAAAACCTCCATATGAATATTTCCTTCTATATGTCAATCTTGCAGACTGTGTTCATTTTATATTGTGTTTATGAAACTCTTATTTTATAATGTTTCTTTATAGAAAATTTTCTTGTGTACACTGTCCTGATTGATCCTATTGTTATGTAGAGCATCAGTCAGCAAACTTTTTCTGTAAAGAGCCAGTGTCCATGTAATTCATATGTTGAAGTCCTGACTCCCACTACCTCAGAATGTGATGGACATTGGACTTAGAGCCTTAAAGTGGTAATTAAGTTACCATAATATTATTAGGGTGGGCTCTAAGCCCGTATGACTGATGTCATCATAAAAACAGGAAATTAGGACACGTACAGGCACAGAGGAAAACCCATGTGAAACCACAGGGAGAAGATAGTCATCTACAAGTCAAAGGGAGTGGCCTCAGAAGAAAATAACTCTGTGGATACCTTGATCTTGGGCTTCCAGACTCTAGAACGAAGAGTAAGAAACAAATGTGTATTGTTTAAGCCACCTGGTTGGTCTATAGTACATTGTTATGACAGCCATAGTAAACTAACACAGCCAGAGAGGAAATATTTTAAGCTATGTGATTTTATGGGCTCCATTGACACTACTCGATTCTACTATTGTTGTGCAAATGAAAAGTTTGAATTTGCTACCAATGGCTCATTGTTAAAAAAATTTTTTTAAAGGAAAAATTTCAAAAAAAAAAGTTTTTCAAGGAGGGAATACTGAAATGCAAGTAAGGAATGAGAATAAATTAATTTGTAAAACGTGTCAATACAGGTAAACAAATAACAGCAGGTTATAAAACACACATAAACAAGGCTATACTTTGGACACAATTGATTATATTTACACAGTCCTGAGATTCTGTATTTTTAAGGTATGTGAAACATATAGAAGCAACAAGATTTAGAGGATATAAAATCCCAAAGTGGGAAGAATCTCTTAGAGTGAATTGGGGACCTTTAGCTACGCCTGGGGCTTTGCCAAGTCTAGGGGAAAAGAATGAAATGCTCTATGAGAGAGAAACAAGCAGAACTTCTCATGGTTACCTACAGCTGGCAGGAAAAAATTAGAGAAATAAGAATCTTCAAATGTACCTTGACAGAGTCTTTCCCCTCAAGACCTTTGTCCAGTCCTGAGGTGAGTGGAACAGGAGGCTGAAGAGCCAATCCAATAATGAACAAAAAAACCTACAAGTGTTACCACACTCGGTGAAATGACACTAATTAAAAATTTAAGGCAGATTTTGATGTTATTCTTAACTATAACATGATGATTAGTAATCATGTTAACAATAATTTTTTTATTGAGTTTACATTTTGGGAGGATCTGGTGACCAAAGTTAGGAGATAAGACCATCCATATGTCATTAAACAAGGTTTATGGAGGTTAAATCATTTGCTAGAATCAGCCAGGTGGCATGATTTCTACTCCTTTAGTAAAATGACTCCAGAACATGAGATATGCAAGCTTATTAATAAATATTTATTAAGTGAATAAGTGAGCAAACAAGACAGAAGCCAAAATAATAGTTTGGGGAATATTATTCAGTAAGGAATTTGGGGCTGTATTATAGAGAAAGATTGATTATCTACATGTTCTAAGTATTTATTAGCCATAGAAACCATGTTGTTATATTAAGATCTAGAGACAAGGGACTCAGCATAGTTGAAATACTATCATTGCAATTCCTCAGGAATTATAGACAATATATGTATATCATCGAGTACATTCAGTCCTAAAATTGACAAATTGCAAGGATTTAAAGACATGGGTAAGTGCCAGTTTCTACCACTTTGTATGGTCATATATCGTCCTGGCAGAATGTGGGGAAATTAGAGCAATCTCATCATCCTAATGTCTGAGAAAGAACTTGGATCTCATTTGTAGTTCAATTTTTTTTTTCCTTTTAAATATTTGAAACACTCTTAACATTGTGTATATCAATCAGTAGCAGATTAGGAAGTTTCCATTTTCATTCATTCATTTCATTAATAATTTGATATGAGCAGAACAAGATAGTTAATGTATAAAATGGCATAAAAATAAAGCTAAATAATGTTACTTCTAATGTATTTGTATTTGAAGCTTATTGAATGTGTACTTTAGTAAAGAAAGGTAAGATAGTAAATACATTTTATTTTTAGATTATGAACTGGATGTAACATGGGGTAAAATATCAACAATTACTTTTAAATGAATTTGAGATTATTGAAATTTTCATTGAAAAGATTAGGGAAATGCAATTTGTTTTTATTTTGAGGGTAAGCATTCCATTTTATTTTGTTTTTTTACAAGTTTCTACACACAGCATTGAAGTATTTTATTTTTAATCTAAGAATGCTAATTCTACTCAAAGTCTTATTCAAAGAAGTTTTTGGCTAATCATAGATTTCCGGATTTTATAATTTGCAAGAAATAAGTATTCTCTCTCTCTCTTCCTCTCTGTCTCTCTGTCTCTCCCTCCCTCTCTTTCTCTCTCTTTCTCTCTCTCTCTCTCTCTCTCTCTCAAGAGACAGAACTCACTTTGTCATTCAGGCTGGAGAGCAGTGGCACAATCATAGCTCATTGTAACCTCAAACTCCTAGGCTCAAGGGGTCCTCCTGCCTCAGCTTCTTTTCTTAAATTTTGCGTAGAGATCTCCCTATGTTACCCAGGCTGGTCTTGAACTCCTGGCCTCAAGCAATCCCCCAGCCTTGGCCTCACTAATAAAAACACTATGTCATCTACCTTTTCCTGTGATGTCTGTGATAACAGGTTGTTTGTTTCTACCTTTTAATAATAATTTGCTGATGTTTGATTTTTTAAAATTTCTAACTGTGACAAATATTTATGTAAATTCACTAAGTGCATAAAAAAGAGTATACTGACAAAAATAAAGGAGGACATACATTTTTAATGGCTCATATTTTAGGTAATTCTTTTTTGCAATTTTAATGCTTTACATTTATAACTAATATTTACAAAGTCTTGAGGTGGAATTTTAAATGAGTACTGTTATCTCTGTTTTCTTTTTCTCCCCTTATTGTTCTTCTTGCGGTAGCCTTCCTCATAGTTTAGGTTAATCACTCCTTTTGTACTGTGACTTTTATCGCCAATCCACACTATTTTCTTTTTTTTTCTTTTCTTTTCTTTTCTTTTCTTTTCTTTTCTTTTCTTTTCTTTTCTTTTCTTTCTTTCTTTCTCTCTTTCTTTTTTTTAAATAGAGAAATCTTTGCCTAATCAAGGTCACAAAGACATTGTCTGTTATTGTCTAGAATTTTAACATCTTAAATTTAGGTCTATTATCTGTTTTGCATTTTATTTTGGTATGGTATGAAGTATCTAGTTTTTAAAAGTACTTAGTTAATTAATTAATTTTTACATATAGATACTCAGTTGTCTAACCATCATTTTAAGACTGTGTCCTCCCAAATTAATTATTTTTACACCATAGTTAAAAAATAATTAAACTTAAGTGTGAGGTTGCATTTCTGGCCTTTCTATTATGCTTCATTGTTCTACATGTTTATCCATTGGCTAGTATCACTGTCTTGATTAGTATGGTTTTATAGGAAGATTTCAAATATGGCAGTGTAAGTTTTGTAAGTTTAGATAGTGTTATTATTTGTATTCATTTATCAACATTTTCTAATTTTCATTATGACTCATAAACGATCATAAGCAGGCATGTTTTTTATCTTGAGGACCAAAAAACCTGAAGGATAATGTACCAATTTGAATAATGTCCCTCCATATTGGATCGAGTTATTTAAAAGTTTCTATTTTTTGAAGGTCTTATGCTAGGTGTGTTGGGGATTAGACGTCATGAGTAAGATATAGTTCTTGCCACCTTGGAACTTAAAACACAAAATTTGAAAAACAAATTTAAAAAGTTTTCTAACAAAGTGGTGATGTAATTCTGACCTCTACAAAATTCATAGAATATTCCTTTGTGTCCTAGAAAGCCACCCAACTCATAACAGGATTGAATATTTTATTAAAAACTGCCACTAGGGGAACTGTGGCAATAGCTAATAAAACTACATACACATTTACGTTTTACACGGCAAGAACATGCAGCAAAACTTATTTGGCATATACCAAATTTTAATAATCCCAAATTTGGTATATGTTTACAACGGAATACTACTCAATTTTAAGAAACAACAGTGAACTAGCACCGCTTATATTTTCCTGAATTCAGTTTGAGCCCGTTGTTCAAAGTGAGGTGACACAAGACCGGAAGAATGGGCTCCACATGTACTCACCATCAAATTCGTACTGACTGATTAACACTACGGTGCTCAAATGGTGGTGGCGTCCACCAGGGATTTTGGGGTTGGGGGGGTAGACCCACAGGAGAGGGATGTGGAGAGCATTGTGATGGGGAGGGGCATGCTTGAAATGTAGTTGGGGATGAGAATTAGGGGACTTAATGGGGGAAGGAAATCTTCTAAAACTGATTTATGTGAATAGCTGTGCAACTTGGTAAATTTACTAAAAGTCATTTAATTGTTCACTTAAAATGGAGTAACGGCATGCAATGTAAATTACACTTCAACAAATTTGTCACACAAAAAAAAGCATAAAGCATTTTAGGTTTATTTACTGAAAAAGATACTTTTTCCTACCTTGCTATGCTGTGTTTTGGAGTAATGATAAAAGTACATATTGAAGTCTTTCAATGATTCATCTTTCAATTCATAAACTCCATGGCCTGATACACCTGGTTTTCTAAATAGATGGAAAATACAGAGATGAAGTGCAATATTCTTGAAATGTAGAATATAGGGAAAAAACCCTAAAAAATTAATCTAGAAGTCATAATATACAGAAAAATACATAATTATATCTCATTTAGCTTTTTTAATCTGAATAATTAATTTCATTGCAATAGTAAAACTAAAACCTACACTGTGAACACAAAGTCTTGATAACAGCTATGTTGTGTTTTATAATTACGAAATTCAAACACATCTGGGGAAATTTGTTCTATCTAGACCTGATCCCCATGCCCTACTTAAATCTCTAAGCCTTCTTTTATAGTTTGTGAAGCCTAAAGGTTGTGTGTTCAACTAAAACACATTGCACTGTCTAAGGTCAAATCTAAAATGATAGGGAAGCATCATATCCTTAGCATGTTGCAAATGAAAATATATCAAATTCTCTATACAGTACTATAAGGAAAAATCATTAAGGGCAAAAGGACTACGACATATTTGTTCTGAACATTAAATAGCTTTTGGTTTCTATCTAATTCTTAAGTCAAATATTTCACTGAACATTATTAGAGCATAAGAAAAGCTATATCCTACCTTAAAAGTTATTTGAAAGTAGTAACTTATCTATAAACACAATAACAAGTAGAAATTCACTACAGTATCAATTTTTCAAATTTTAAGAATACAATTAAAATCTTATTTTCATTTTATGTACCTCAAAGAATGAAAGAATTGTAAAATACTGTTTTAATTCTACTGGAAAAAATATAAAATCAGGATATAAAATAAAAAGTAATAGTATAATATATGAAGTTATGGCTTCAAATTAATGGGAAAGAGATTATCAGAAAGGTTTATTTACTAACTAAATCATCTAATGTCACAAATAGATATTTCTCATTCACCTGCCAAAAACAATCATTTCTTCAACAAACATGTACTAAGTGTCTACCGTGTGCCTCTCATTCTCATCCCTTCTAAACTGTACTCCATTCTTATTCTTGGGAGTTCGGGCAAGGATTATATAAAGCATCCAAAGCAAAAGAACAGAGATCAATCTACCTCTTACAGTAAGCATAAATATTAAACACTTACTTAAATGTGGCCACTTTGTTTATGACATTCTCTAAGCCAGTTTCATGATTTTCCTGTTGAAACAATATTTTTGTCATTTTTACCTCCATTGTCATTTTTACTGCGAAGTGAAATACATTTTCAACTGCATCTCTGAAGTACTTTGTAAACAATTTTAAAAAGACCAATTTCCACTATAAAAAAATTAGGTCTAAAATCAGTTATGTTTTGGGAAACCAATTTCTTATAAAACCCATGTATAAACTGAATAAGAAAGAAATGTTATCTAAGTTTGCCTTCATATGCGTACACACACACACGGCATATACACTACCCACACACACGCACACACACAAAGTATTACCAATAGTTCAAAGAAAAGAAGCTTTTCTTTATGTAGCATGTTCATCACCCACATCATTTAAGCATATACCCATGCTGTACTAATCCCTAAAACCAAGGTAACAAAATAAATGGGATCCAACTAGTAATCTACAGCAAAACACAGGTCTAGATGTCCTAATGTATTCTACCTTTTGCAATTGTAATAGTTTTTTTTTCTGCTTGGCCTGAACCTTTCCTTAAGGATGGAACACTGTTTTTTTTATGCTGTCATTTAAAATCAGGATAAGAACCTAGTTAAGCTACTACAGTAAGCTCATAGACTTCTATAGCCTTGTAAAAATTAAGAAATTTAGCTTCCTGTTTTTAAAAATGTACTCATGGTAAGCAGAAGAAGTGAGAGAATGTCCTAAAGTGTTTTTATTTTGCAAAGTATAGTGTGCGTATTACTAGTGGTATGTGAAATTATTTTAGGTGTCACAAGGTTATATATATAAAAATTTTTGAATAGTTATTTACTTGTTTTAATATGCATCA
The DNA here is from genome assembly GCA_963574885.1 of Lepilemur ruficaudatus. Lineage (NCBI taxonomy): Eukaryota > Metazoa > Chordata > Mammalia > Primates > Lepilemuridae > Lepilemur > Lepilemur ruficaudatus. The sequence continues at coordinate 17,107 of CAUYRT010067089.1, read as the reverse complement.
GGGAAAAAATGATCTAGAATGTCAATCCTACTATTTCACAGATATTACTACTTAGAAAGATGCTAAGGAAAATGTGAGTTGATATTAAAATGCAATAATAATCATAAAATTGGTAGATGGATATGCAAAAATTATGAAGTTAATATGCCAAATGACTAAAGTTTGAGAATCAGTTAACAATGAAACTGGAAGAAGATACAAATAGTTTGAGGGTGGAGGGAATGACCAATAGTCAAAGCTTATACCTACTATATCTCTCTGGAAAGCCTTGATAGCACAGATAAGTATAATTCTAATTTAAGAATCATTTTTCTAATTCATATTCAAATCTCAGAGGAAAAAATATGACATTGATAATCTTTAGGACTATTATTTCAGTATCTGTATATAAGAAAACAAAAATACTACCTGGTGACAGCCATGAGAATGCACCTTGCAGACTTCTAATCACAGGAAGCGTAAATGACCACATGCCTCAATTGCTGTGCTCTGGTCACACCAAGACCAGGCTTTTCACCTGCTGCTCCCAGACAATGAGCAAAGCAAAGATACTAATGCAGGCTCATTCTGGGAGACATGGGAAGGTGCCAAAGCCCAGCAGTCTAGAATGCTTCTATTTAATCACCCTTCCCTCTTATTTCACTGGGAATCAGACTCGCATCATAATCTGATGGTTCCCCTAGCCTTTCCCAGCTCCCTCACCATTTTCTTTAAGAAAATCTCAATGTTTTGTCATGAGATTTGCTTCTCAGAAGACCCAGATTAACACACCACTGAAACAGTCTCAGTATTTCAGGGAGCCCCTCCTTTTCCTCTGGAGAAATCTTAAAGAAATTTTAAAGTAAACAGGAAGTCAAGGAGTTCCTACCAGAATTAAAATTTATAGCACTACAGGATGAATGGTAATTGCTTTATACCTGTAACGTCATAATATAGAGGTTTTTGCACAACAAATTTTCCTAAAATTTTGAAGTAACTTCCTATTAAACAAAAAGAAAAAACTATTCCACCTTGAGGTGAATGGAGAAAAAAGCAAAACTGGACTTACATTCTCAGGTAAATTTTTGGCAATGGCACTGTGTGGCATGGGTTCAATGCAAAGCAAGTGAATAATTTCTCTCATTGTGACCTCTTCTTTGGTCACATTTCCCACTCCAGGTACATAACGCTCTCCTAATACAAATAATGAAAGAAAAAGTAGAATAATTAATTGCTTTCTGTTTAAATCTTTCCCCGCCAGGAACACTTACATACCAAAAATTGCATTAAAGTAAGTCTATGAGAGAGAGACCAAAAATTATTTGAACATGTTCCCAAATCTGAGTAAGAGTCTATTTGTTGAAAGACAGAGGGAGAAAACTGAAGTGACCTAAAGAAGAATCCAGGCTTTGTTTTAACTTATACACATACACACAAACACACATACACATATGTATACATACACATACTCACACATTATAAACAAGGCCTCTCAATTAAATTAGCATGTGTTTCTAATCGACAAAAACATGGCAGATGGCATCTGAATGAGCAGTGGCCATCATTGAATAGCTTTTCTTTCAACATCTTCCTCAATTTTGTCTCTACTTATAATTTAAGAAAGAATAAAGTGAAAACTGAAAAACAAAATACTTAAAAATGTCTTTATGGGTTAAATGAGAGAATAATAATATGTACTGGGGAGTGGTAAGTGTTGTGAAATACCCACATTGTTCAGGTTTCCATTTTTCATTACAATAAACTACCAAATGGAGAGAGAAAATAGCTAAATTAACTATGGGAACTTCACTGGTATTAACAGCATCTAATTCCCCTAGCCTCAAAAAGGCTTATGTCTGGTCTTATGTCACTACTGATTTTCAGCACTACGGTATCTATACAAAGTCCTATGATATCTACAGGAGAGTCACAAAGAAAGAAACCTCTTGCCTGAGAGATTTGTTGAATTCTACAAATTTGCCGAAGAATGACTTTTTGTTAAGTGAATTCCTTTCTAACAGACTTGTTCCTCTTTACATTTGTAAAGCATTTTGTTATTTTCATATTTTTTCACCAAAAAAAGTATTCCCTAGAATTTTAGTGCTAGAATAAACCTTAGAGATCATGTAGATTACCTCCACATTTTACAAATCAGGACTCTGAGGCCCAAAGAATATAAATGGCATACTCTTGATAGTTGATAGCAAGGTCAAGACTAGACCTTGTATTTCCTAATCCAGATATTTTTCTACTTAATGTTTTTTCCATTATAAAATCAGAAATTATAATTTTTTAAAACAAAAAAATGTTGACTCCTGAAAGTAATGAACTTACACTCAGGGATATAGCAAGTATTAACTAAAAATCAAATCATAAGGAAAGGAAAAACTCAATTCAGCTAAACACAAAAACACTAAAATAATAGTAGCTACAAGGCCAGGCGCGGTGGCTCACGCTTGTAATCCTAGCACTCTGGGAGGCTGAGGCGGGTGGATTGCTCAAGGAGTTTGAGGCCAGCCTGAGCAAGAGCGAGATCCCCTCTCTACTAAAAATAGAAGAAATTAATTGGACAACTAAAAATATATAGAAAAAATTAGCCAGGCATGGTGGCACATGCCTGTAGTCCCAGCTACTCGGGAGGCTGAGGCAGAAGGATTGCTTGCGCCAGGAGTTTGAGGTTGCTGTGGGCTAGGCTAACGCCACAGCACTCATTCTAGCCCGGGCAACAGAGTGAGACTCTGTCTCAAAAAAAAAAAAAAAAAAAATAGTCAAAATAAAAAGGCAAAAATATACCACAATATTAGAAATTCTTCATATAATATTGTAAGGACAAACATAAAAATTTCCCTCAAGTTTTTATAATTTAATAAAGTACATAATCAACTTCAAAATATTTTACACATTTTCGATTTGCCGATTTTTTACCATCAGTTTCTTACTAGTATATTCTGGACAAGAAGAGTTAGCAGCCTGGAAAATTTAAGTCTCACTTGGCAATAAAGGCTTACTACACTTTCTGCTGAGACAAGCAGCTAGTTCAGCAACTAGCTCTTTCACAAACAAGTAAAATGAACCCATGTTTACAGACTTAGTTAATGGCTAGAATCCTCACCAGAAATTACTAAAACAAAACAGTGTCTACAGTAAAGTAAATAACAAAAGCCAGAATGAAAAGTCAAGAACATTCAAAACATTCTGTTTTAAGCTTACCCAAAATATAGATGAGGACCTGAAGCATTTCTTCTATTAATGTATTATATTGTTTAATCAAATCCTACAGAATTGAAAAAGAAATAAATTAGTTATATAAGAACCACAAGCCCCCATAAAACATGCATTTCTGGATCAGACTCATGGGCCATCCAGTCCAGTATTTTCTTTCAGAATACAGCACAGAATACAGCACAGTTATATAGTGAATACTTCTCTTTTTGATAACAAATTCAAGTTTCACAATATCTGGCACATAGTAAGATCTCAATTGTTAAATGTCGTCATTGTTTTCATTACCATTATCCCTCATATAGTCTTAAGTCAACAAACTAATTCTAAGCTTTAACTTTTCCTCCATTATTGGCTTCCTCCTTACGTGGGTTAGTGAGAAAGTAGATACCCAACAGTTATAGTGAGAGTACCCTTCCCTAACATACCCGTCATTTAAGAATTATATCAAATCAAATATTCATTTTCACTAAGTGTAAAACACAACTAAAAATTTGCTTTGCATTTTATATCATATTTACTGGCTCTTTGCAAGTGACTTCTAATTTGAAAGAATAAAATAATCTGATTTTATGAATTCAAAGTAGTCAAAGGCTACTTTATAAGCTAGTACTTCAAACATTAAAACAATAAAGATGTGACAAAACACCAAGAGACAAATTACAAATTGTAAAAAATGTAACAAATATAAATGAAGAATTAATATCCTTTTTGAACAAAGAGCTTTTACAAAAACAGAAGAAGGATAAAGGACAAGAACAGTCAACTCACTGCCAAAAAGAAACAAAAAAAAGGCCAATAAAAATGAAAACATGGTTAACTTCACTGATTAAAGAAATGCAAGCTAAAATGTCATCTTTTCACTTATGAGACAACAAAGTTTAAAAATACCAGTGCCATTACAGATGTATGTATTGCAAGAGACAGCTTAAATAGATACAACTTTTCTGAGAGCAATGATAGTACATATTAAGAGCCTTAAGAAAGAGCTGCCTCTGTTTTATCCAACAAATCCACTTCTAATAATTTATCTTAACAAAATAATTAGACAAATGTTTAAACATTGAGGTACAGGTGTTTTTAAGACCAAAAAACTAGAAAAACCTCTTTGGTAACAGGCAACTAATGTATAATGCATTCATACAGTGGAATACTATACAGCTATTAAAAATGATAATGTAGGCCGGGTGGAGTGGCTCACGCCTGCAATCCTAGCACTGTGGAGGCTGAGGCGGGAGGACGTTTGAATTTAGGAGTTCGAGACCAGCCTGAGCAACTGCGAGACCCCATCTTTACTAAAAACGGAAAAAATTAGTCCAGCATGGTTGTGTACTTATAGTCCCAGCTACTTAGGAGGCTAAGGCAGGAGGATTGCTTGAGCCTGGGAGTTTAAGGTTGCTGTGAGCTAGGCTGATGCCACAGCACTCTAGCCTGGGTGACAAGGCGAGACCCTGTCTCAAAAAAAAAAATAAAATAAAAAATAAATAAATAAATAATTTATTTAATGACAAGAAAAAAACCCTATCACAATATTTTGTTAAACACAGGAAGATCATAAAACAGCACACACAGAATGATACAATTTTTCATTTAAATAAATAAAAATTTTAAAAAAACATAAAAACAAACAAGACACTAAAACTTTAAAAGTGATCATTTTAGCCAGGCACAGTGGCTCATGCCTACAATCCTAGCACTTTGGGAGGCTAAGGCAGGAGATTGCTTGAAGCCAGGAGTTTGAGTCCACCCTGGGCAGCAAAGTGATCTTGTTCCAACAAAAAATAAAAAAAAAAATTAGCCGGGCATGGTGGCACGCATCTGTAGTCCCAGCTACTCGGGAGGATGAAGGAAAATGATCACCTGAGCCCAGGAGTTTGAATCTGCATGAGCTATGATCGCACCATTGCACTTAAGGCTGAGCAACAGACAGAGATCGTCTCCACAAAAAAAAAAAAAAAAAAAAAAAGCAATCATTTCTAGGAGGCAGTGTTTCATTTGTTTATTTTTCTCTTTTGTTAATCTATATATTCTAATTTTTCAAGAGGAAGAAGGTTATGTGTGTGTATATATTAAAATGTGCAAGCTACATGTGATTTATGGATTTATTTTCTTTTAATTAAGAAACAAACTTTTAAAATATGACTAAAATAGTAACAATAATATTTCCTTTGGAATTAATTCACATATCAGTTTCTGTTGCTTACCTGGTCTTTTGTAGATACGGTCTTGCTAAAAGCATCAGCAAGTTCATACCTCTGAAGTACCAGTAACAAGAATTTGTTGGGATCCATTAGAGATGCACCAATCTGTGAAAGAAATCCAGCATCTTACTTCTTGTGTATTAAATGAAGAAACATTTTGTCTCTTATAGGATTGACATAAAATGATAAAGTAAGTTTGCAGAAGATAATTTAGTAGGCCCTTCAGTTTTTATGATGTCATGTTCACAGAGTGGTGAGGAAAATTTAAATTGAAAATAATTACAGTATCTTCTCTTATGACAAGGAATATAAGAGGATTAAATATCACAAACAATTTAAATAGGTACCTGAAGCATGATGATATCTTTATCATACATTTCTTCTCTGCACTTAACATCTTGGTAATAAAACACCTATAAAATAGAAGGTAGAACAGATACTAAAAGAATTATTTAATTTCAAGCAAAATTTCCAGCAAAACCTATTCTTAAAATTTTCTCTAAGCTTGACACTCCTAGAAATCCTTAGTGGCAAAAAAAATATGTTGTAAATCTATGAATCTTTTTAAGGGAACTGTGAGGATGAAGTAAAGGAATATGGCATGAAAACACTTCAGAGTTAAAAATGCTCTATATTAGTTATTATTCTCAATGTGTGTAACGAAATAATTTATTTCCCCCAAGTTTAAAATATCTACTCTAATAAAAGTAAACCAATTTCTATGCTCAATCATTTACACCATTTCTCTTCCAAGTGGTAACTTCAAAAGTCCTACTTTCCCACCTTTAGGAAAAGCACTTCTCCATATTTGCTGTAAAACAAAAGGAAAAATTATACAGTGGCCTTTGATTAAGACAAATGGTGGGAAGACTAAAGGCCTCTAAGTAAGGTAATCTTCAGAAAAAAGCTATGTTAATGGGGAGGCTTCTGGCGGTACTACTGGCTTTCACCTAACCACACTAGTTTCTTATAATTCAAATGGAATAAATGGTAAATAGGTTAAAAGGAGAAATGTCTATATGGTCCCTAGAACTTTCATTTCTAAGAGTTTATACAAGAGAATAGAAGAAAATATTCAGCAAAATCTAGGGATATAAGGTAAAACTATATAAAAGGAAAAAAATCATAAAATGAACACATTCGCAAATGTGAATATTAGACCCTGCCATACCTGACTAATGAGAGAGAGCCCATTTCTTCGCCACATCTCAGCAACAACCTGGGCAACCAATACTAGACAACGCAAAGGATATTCCACCAGTACCTCTATTTGAAAGTCCTCCTGAAACAGAGTGAGGCCAATTTCATTATTTTTCACAAGGACTGGATGTGTTTTAGGGTTATGACACTACACATTCACCAGTTGTCTCATCTATAAAACAGAAGGACTTGAGGTAGATGACTTCTAAGTCCCTGTGATTCAGATTTCAATGTACTATACACAGATATAAAATTACTAAATAGGAATTAATCAGGTGGATTTCAAAATATCTTTCTTCCCATCAACTAACAGTTGTATAGAAATACAACACAAGCAAATCAACAATTAGTAGAGTCACTTACAAAAGGCACAAATTCATGCAGTCTTGAAACAGCACCCAGCCTACTTAAACGCACATGAAGACCTAAAATTAAAAAGAAAAAGAAAAAACAGAAAGCATTTAAACCCATTCAGTTTGCTGACTAGTTTACTCAAGTTTGAAAATTCACGTGATTTAAAAGTACGTATACTGCGTTTAGAAATGATACTCTAGAAAGCAGACTTTCGATTTCTAGTTTTGAAACAATATTATTAACACACTTAAAGTCCTACACTGGAAAAGATGTGCTCATACATTATATATATAAAAATAATATGCTCCTCTCACAATATGTTTACTCTGCTATTAACCAAGCATCAAAAAAGGGAAAATCTAAGTATTTTTAAAATCAAAATAGCCTGGGCGCAGTGGCTCACGCCTGTAATCCTAGCACTCTGGGAGGCTGAGGCATGAGGATCGCTCAAGGTCAGGAGTTCGAAACCAGCCTGAGCAAGAGCAAGACCACGTCTCTACTAAAAACAGAAACAAATTAATTGGCCAACTAAAAATATATAGAAAAAATTAGCCGGGCATAGTGGCGCATGCCTGTAGTCCCAGCTACTCGGAAGGCTGAGGCAGAAGGATCACTTGAGCCCAGGAGTTTGAGGTTGCTGTGAGCTAGGCTGATGCCACGGCACTCACTCTAGCCTGGGCAACAGAGCAAGACTCTGTCTCAAAAAAAAAAAAAAAAAATAAATAAATAAAATAAAATACAATAGAAGAATATAAAATCATATGACTTCAATTATACTATATACAAACATTAACTTAAAATGGATCAAAAACCTAAACAAAGGTGCTAAAACTATAAAATAAAACTCAGAAAACATAGAGAAAAGGTTTCATAGCATTGGATTTGATAAAGCTTTTGGATATGACACCAAAAATACATGCAACAAAAGAAAAAAATAGATAAACTGTATTATATCAAAAACTCTTATGTATCAAAGGACACTATAAACTACAGGGTAAAAAGGCAACCCTCAGATGGGAAAAAATATCTGCAAATCATATATCTGAAAAGCAGTTCTGTCCAGAATATATAAAGAACTCCTACAACTGAACAGCAAAAAAATAACTCCATTAAAAAATGGGCAAAGCATTTAAATAAACATTTCTCCAAAGAAGATATACAAACAGCCAATAAGCATATGAAAAGATGTTCAAAATCACTAGTCATTGAAAAAATGCTAATCAAAACCACAATGAGATACCACTTCACACCCATTAGAATAGCTATTATCAAAAAAACAGAAAATATTAATAACAAATATTGGCATAACAAGTGTTGGCAAGGATGCAGAAAAACTGGAATTCTTGTGAACTGCTGGTGGGAATGTAAAATGGTGTAGCCACTACAGAAAACAACATGATGGTTCCTCAAAAAATCAAACAAAGAATTCCCATAGATCCAGAAATTTCACATCTGAGTATATACCCCAAAAAACTAAAAGGAGGACTTGAACAGATATTTGTATGTTCATCTTCATAACAACATTTTTCACAATACCCAAAAGGTGGAAGCAATCCAAGTATCCATCAACGGATGAATGGATGAACAAAATGTGGTATATACGTATAACGGAGTATTATTCAGCCTTAAAAAGCAAGGAAATTCTAAGGCACACTGCAACATAAACCTTGAGGACATTTGACTGAAATAAGTCAGTCACAAAAAGACAAATACTATGTATATGTTTCTACTTATACCAGGTACCTAGAGCAGTCAAATTCACAGAGACAGAAAGTTAGAGTGGTGGTTGCCAGGGACTGTGGGGAGGAGGAAACAGAGAGTTGTTATTCAATAATAATATTATATTTTATTTTAATAGTTTCATTTTTGAAAGATAAAAAAGTACTAGAGATGGATGGTGGTGGAGGTTGCATAACAATGTGAATATGTTTAATGCCACTGAACTATACACTTAAAAATGATTAAAATGGTGAATTTCATTATGTATATTTTATAACAATTAAAAATATAAAAATACACACCTCAATAAAGTTGCTAAAAAAGAAAAAACATGACAGATAAAGGGCCAATTTACATGGAATGCAAATTAAAGATTTGCATTAAAGAAAATCTATGATTTCTTCCTTTTGGTAGCAAAGGAACAATGATACAATACACTAGTGAAACTGGGCAGAGAGGAGGGGGTTAAAAACCAGTGACAAGATTTTATATTTAAATTTGGGTGGCAAATGAGTTACCACGTTAGTACTTAAGTGTATACTATAAGGATCTATTAGCTGACCCAGATAAAACAAGGTCCAGGTAGACAAGCATCCTTACAAAGATGTTCTGGCTATATAGTTCCTTGAAGGAAGTGACAGCCCTTAACTGCGGTATCTGACCTAAGTATGTCTGTACATACTGAGCACAAAAGAAAAATAAAAATTATTCTACTACTTTGAATATCTAGAAAACAGAGCTAACAAAAACATGCAATAAGCAAAAAACAAACACTCACCAGCAAGAGTCCTAGAGAGTGGCAGATGTATGCTTACAAGATCCTCAGATACTCTGTAGGACTTAGTTTCCAAAGTATGACCACACAATTGCACTACTGTCTTACTACCACATATGAAACTTGTACTACACCTCATCACGGCTTTGTGGCATTCTTTATAAGCCACAAGTAAGAGTTCTTCCTAAAAGGAAAATAAAAATTCAAATAAGTCAACAAGTTGTCTACTTTACTACCCATCATTCAATAAACATTTACTAATAAATATGAGTGCAAAATTGTTCTATGTATTACTAGGGTCATCTCCAATGGATCCGCAAACCAGTAGGAAATATAAGATATATACACATATATTTAGACAATCAAAGTGAAAAACTCTAAGTATCATGTAAATGGTACGAACTAATTGCTCTTAGAGGGCAAAAACAAAGAATCTTTGGGGAGACATGCTTGTGAAAGCAGCTTTGGGCACTAAAATAATAGTAAAATTTAAGTATGGAGAAAGATGAGAAGGTAGCCTTCTAAGCAGAAACATGGAATAAACCCAAAATAAGGGAAAATAGGACTTCTGTTCAGGCAGTAGAGAGGATTAAAAACTAGATAAATCAAAGGATTTATGGATGGAATTAAAAAGGATTTGAACTGAAAATATGCCCTTGCATTGTCATGTGAATACACTGATATCATCTGAAGGCTAATAATGTAGTCAACACACCACTTCAAGAATTAATATGTATCACTGCCAAGTGTGGTGGCTCACTTTGCGGGGCCGAGGTGGGAGAATCACTTTGAGGCCAGGAGTTCAAGACCAGCCTGGGCAACATAACGAGAACCCATCTCTACAAAAAAATTTAAAAATTAGCTGCGTGTGGTGGTGTGTGCCTGTAGTCCCAGCTACTCAGGAGGCTGAGGCAGGAGGATCACTTGAGCCCAGGAGTTTGAGTTGCAGTGAGCTATGATGACACCACCATACTCCAGCCTAGGCGACATAGTGAGACCCTGTCTCTACCAAAAATGAAAAAAAATTTTTAAAAATTAAAAAGTATCCCATGGAATCTCTAGTAGGTAAAAAAAAAAAGAAAGTAATTAATTTGTATCACTAAAGATAGATCAGAGAGGATGAAGTTAGGACACAAGGAAACCAACAGGAAGATTACTATAAAGACATAAGGTGATAAGGGTCTGAACCAGGGTGAGACAGTCAGGATTGATGAAAATTGAACACATAGAAAATAGGTTAGGATTATAAAATAACTTTGGGCTAAAGAAGAATCAAATCCAGGAGAGTATGGCATGAAGAGAGAAGAGTCAAAGGTAACTCTCTTACAGCAGTGTTTCTTACACTGATTTTATCTTGAAAAGGGAATTCTGTGGTCAAATAGATTTGGGGGGCATCCTTCTTAGAAATTAGCATATTGACTAAGCAAAGGGTTTTAGAAGTGTACAAGCTTACAAAAAAAAAACCCTCTTTGATTTTGTTCAACCTGTCATTTCCCAATCTTACGTGAACTCAGAATTTTTTCCCCCTCAAAACATGTTAATATCAAACACACAGAATACAGTGGCTCTGAGATTTCCTGTATGGATGAATGTATTAATAGTAGCATCACTAACAGAAGGGAAGTAAAGATAAGAAAATGCAAATTGGGGCCGGGCACGGTGGCTCACGCCTGTAATCCTAGCACTCTGGGAGGCCGAGGCGGGAGGATCGCTCAAGGTAAGGAGTTCAAAACCAGCCTGAGCAAGAGCGAGACCCCATCTCTACTAAAAATAGAATGAAATTAATTGGTCAACTAAAAATATATAGAAAAAATTAGCCAGGCATAGTGGTGCATGCTTGTAGTCCCAGCTACTCGGGAAGCTGAGGCAGAAGGATTGCTTGAACCCAGGAGTTTGAGGTTGCTGTGAGCTAGGCTGACACCACGGCACTCTAGCCAGGGCAACAGAGTGAGACTCTGTCTCAAAAAAAAAAAAAAAAGAAAGAAAAGAAAGAAAGAAAGAAAATGCAAGTTGGAAATGATAACAAATCAATTTAAAATATTCTGAGTTAGAAATGTAAGTGTAACAACTGAGGAGGAATGTCTGGCACACAAACAGAAGTGATACTATAGCTTAGGAGAGTCATTCCTATGAGGTTTTAATTAAGTGGTAGAAATAAAAGAGAAAAGAATATAATATACACACACATACACACAAAGTAAAAAATTGCAAGAATCATGTAAATGATACAAACTAATTGCTCTAAGAGGGCAAAGAAAAGAATCACAAATGACTAGGAAGACATATTTGTGAAAGCATTTTTCTGTAACAGAAGAGAAGAGAATATTGGGGAATGTCTTGTTTAATAGGCAAAAGGTATCGGAAAAAAGCATTGATTGAAATGAGTAATTGATAATCAAAATATTAGGATAATACAGGTTTATGAAAAACATAAGGAAAGAATGTTTCAAGAAGATTAAGGTACTCAACAGAATACGATGCTACAGACAATTCAAGGAAGATAGAGATTAAGAAAGGACTTCTAAATCTGGCTACTAAATAGATCCTTTCAGATTTTTTCTAAATGTAGTTCTTGTCAATTAGTAAGAGCTGATTTCAGACTCTAAAGAAGTATTAGGTGCTAAAGAGTGAAGATATTAAATGCAGATGACTTCAGAAGGTTTGGGAAATGTCAAGATGAAAAATACACACTTTAATCCCATCTCCTGACAATTGTGCATACCCTCCATAAGGATGAGGGAAGCCAAAAACTATGTGCTGTACTTGCTGAACAATATTTCCTGTGCTTATTGTTCTATAAAGCTACTGTGCTAAAGTCTACTGTGTCTGTGAGTATGACTGCCCCTCTGAACCTGTGACCAATTGCTAGTAGTAGAAGGGAAGAAGAGAAAACAGAGAACCTAGTTTACAGAGGTAGCAAAGACAAGTAGGGGACTTTTATTATTGTTGTTTTTAAAGCTAGGAGAGGCCTGTATGCTTATAGGCAATTGAGTAAAAGAGTAGGAAACAAAAGTGCAGACAATTGAGGAAGCAAACTCCAGAAAAAAGTAATATAAGTTGCAACCCAGAGCCTAGGAAGAGGCGTTATTTTTATTTCTTTTAGTTTCTCTTTTTAATTGCTCCTATTCAAGAAGAGGCTTTATTTTTAGGGAAAAAAAGAGACAAAAAGGAGGAGACCAATAGTGAAGACACAGAAAAACTTAGTAAATAGATTATGGTGACAGCTACTGATAAACTGAAAAAGATGGAGGAAATTTGACTGAGATAATGTCAATTTTTTGAGAAAATAAATAAATGAGGTCATTCTCCTTTAAGGGAATCTGGGGTAGGATTGCGTGTTTAAAGAAAGCTATGCTCTACAATTGTTGCTTAAGGAAAAAAAGTTCTATATTTTGAAATTAATTTTCTTAATTGTTTAACACATATAACAAAGCTCTTAATTGAATAAATATCCACTCCATTCTTAGAATATTTAAAACTCTCTGTGGGGCCAGGTATGGTGGCTCATGCCTATAATCACAGCACCTTTGGGAGGATCACTTGAGTGTGAGACCAGCTAGGGCAACATAGCAAAACCTCGTTTCTATAAAAAAAAATTTTTTTAAATTAAGTGGTAGAAACAAAATATTCTTCAGCATGGTGGCTTATGCATGTAGTCCCAACTACTTGGGAGGATGAGGCAGGAAGATTGATTGAGCCCAGGTGTTTGACATTACAGTGAGCTATGATCATGTCACTGTATTCCAACCTAGGTGACAGAGTGGGATCTTATCTCAAAAAAAAAAAAAAAACACCTACGTGGTCCTAATGATATTATTAATATTCATTTTCAAGTAAATAAATCTGTATGTAAATATTTAAAAAATACATATATTTTAAACCCTGCTATTCCTCCAAATATGCAAAACTACCATGGGTTACATTTTTTAAATCAAGTGTAAAAGACTGGATTTTCCTCCTAAATTTAACAAGACAAATTCAAATATGTGAGAAACCACTATAAATAATAAAATTTTACATCAAGGAAGCTGTAACATAAAACAGCTATTAATAACCACTAAAGAACTTTAAAAGGCACTGGTCCCATAAACAAAAATTTTACTTACATCACAAGCACACCACTCTTGGAACATAAGTAAAATATTCTTCAGCTGCATCTGTATGGCAATGGCAGCCTCCCAGTCAGGATCAACTTCAATGTGTTGCCCAACCTGTCTTCTGATTTCTTCCATTCCCTGCAAAAAAATATTGGTCAGCATATACCTATATGGCCCTCTTTCTTTGCTCTACTGGCAAAATATAAAATTGTCAGGATTTACATTCATGTATGTATAACATTTTAAAGCATTTTAACATGGTTGCTATACTGGGTCAGAGTACCGGGGTTCAAATCCCAGCTCTTGGAAGCATAGCTCAGAGGTAGAAGACCTGACTGCAAATCCCAGCTGTCTGGGATTTCTAGCTGTGTGACCCCAAGCAAATTATTTCTAGACTTTAATTCCCTTACATGTAAAATGAGAATAATAACAGTAGTTACCTCATAAGATTGCAATAAGGCTCAAAAGAGATAATGCAAGTGCTTACTACACATTTGTCACATAATAAGCATTCAATAAACATTAACAGTAATAGCAGTAGTAAAGTAAGATATATAGAAAGATCCGTTAAAGTAGGATCAGTTAGTCAAGGCTTAAATCTTATTTCTACCTTGCTAAATAAATTCTTTCTCATATTAAAACCATAATTTGCTTTAAAAAGGAAGAAAAACTAGAGTTAAATTTCTTAAACTAAATTACTCTTACCAATGCACAAAAAAACTATCATACCTGCATACAGGTAAGAATCTTCAAAAAAGATCGAAAACCTTCAAGGAACTGCATTCTCAATCTTTCTGTCCATATTGTGGGCTTGCTGATCAAGATATATCTATCATTTCAAGAAAGAAAGAAAGATTTTACTTTCTTATGAGATAATTTTAAGGTTCTCAGGGTTATATACAATATTATTTTGTCAAAATTATAGATTCTAATTTCTTACAATAATTAGAGGATTTGGGCAGTGCTAGAATTATTTATTCTGCTTCATTTTAAATACAACCAGCAAAATGTGAATGCTCTACAAGAGGAAGATATCAAGCTAGGCTTGACTCTCCACACAATGTCCCCTCAGAGGTTAGTGTGATTAAGTGAACCTAGAACCAAACTAGCCTGTCACAGCTAACTCTGGACAAGCACAGTACAAATTTCCTAGGACTATTCATACCCATCACTCAAAGACCCAGCTGATAGCCTTTCAGCCTCAGGAGATTTAGAAAAGATATTCTACCTCGAGATTTCCATAACCCAGACCCTGGGAGAAGGATATAAGCACCTGTGTCACCTTGGCTTACACATTAGGATATACTAGTTTCAAGAGATAAACAGACTCATTTTAGCCTACAATTTGTAAGATCAGTATTTCCTTTAGCTCTAAAGACATAGCCAGTGGAAACAAAGTTTATTATGAAATGACTTCTCAGCTGGCCATGGCGGCCCATGCCTAAAATCCCAGCACTTTGGGAGTCTAAGGAGGGGGATCACTTGAGACCAAGGGTTTGAGACCAGCCTGGGCAACACAGTGAGAACATATCTCTACAAAAAATTCAAGTATTAGCCAGGTGTAGTCCCTGTGCCTGTAGTCCCAACTACTTGCAGAGCTAAGGTGGGAGGATCACGTAAGCCCAGGAGGTCAAGGTTACAATGAACTATAACTAGGTCACTGCACTCCAGCATGGGTGACAGAGTGAGTCCTTGTTAATTAAAAGAAAGAAAGGAAAGAAAGGAAGGGAGGGAGGGAAGAAGGAAGGAAGGGAGTGAGGGAAGGAGGGAGGGAAGAAGAAAGAAAAAGAAAAAAAAAGACATGACTTCTCAGGAAGTAATCATTAACAAGTATTAAAAATTATTTTGCATTTAACCAATCAAAATAAATTTCTGTTATATACCAGGTATTAGAAACACAAACATGAACAAGATATACCCTGTCCTAAGTTCAGAGTAGTGGGGAAAACAGATACATATAGTGGATGCTGTAATCCAATGTTAAGCACTAAAAAAAAATGTACAAAGGGAATAATGTAGGAACATAAAAGACAAGGCAACAAATACAGGAAAAAAATCTTGTTTGAATCGTAAAGATAGTAGAAATTGTGGTATAATTATTGCCACTCTTTAGATATCCGTTAACATTGTAAATGTACATTAAAAATACAATCAGAAATTTTATCAAGAAAATAACTTCGAAACATGCTACATATCATCTAAATCTTTCTTTTAAAGTAAAGGTAAAAACAACTAAAGTTTAAAATCTGTCATAATGAACAAACGTCATCAAAGTCTGGTTCTTTTCTGGTTACTGCCCACCAACCAGCAGCATCAGCATCACCTGGGTATTCTTCAGAAATGCAGAATCTTGGGCTCTAATCAGACCTGCATTCACAGAAGAGAATTTACCTTTCTAGTGATCTCACATAGTTCGTAAGTGACCTCTGTAGTCGACCCAGCAAGTAAAGAAGATACAAGGGATAGGAAGAAATAAAAGGGTAAGGAAGGAAAGGAAAGGAAAAGGAGTCTGTAGATAAAAATCAGTGGCAAAAGCAATGAGAGAAGAGGGAGAAAGGTATAGACAGGGATTGATTTGGTTTAAGAGCATGGTATACTTTTCAGAAATGGAACACAGAAACAGGTTAGAGTAATAAAATGATAATATTATTGTTCCTTAATAGAACCAAGGTTCAGCTGCATCTCTTTTTTAAGTTTTATTTCCATAATAAATTAGCAACTGAGAAACAAATTACCCCCATCAGATACCTTCCATACAGCAAGTGACAACTAAATTAACAGAGGTATATTATTTAGAAAAAGAAAGGTAGTAATCCCTCCCTTCTATGCCTTACTAGGCAGACCACAGTTGGAGTACTGTGTTCATCTCTTGGCACATGAATGGTACACATTCAATTGAAACAGGTTCAGTAGAGAAGGACTATAATTTAGAAGGAATTTTAAACAATATGAAATGGGAACAGTTAAAGAAATGAATGCAACTTAACCTAGAAAAGACTTGGCAGATATGATTGTTTTAAATATTAATATTTCTTCAAGTTAAATGAGAATTGAAATTGTTCTGAAAGGACAATGGGAGAGCTAGAACGAGAAAATGAAAGCTACAAAAAAACAGAGTTCAATATACAATAACCAACTTTCTAACAGTAGGAAGAAGCTACCCAAAGTTGGAATATGTTGCTTTGAGAGAATGAAAATTTCCTGAGGCAGATTGAACACTGAACAGAGTATCTACTAGTATCAACAAACTTATTTCATGCTGAGGTACAGTCAAATAAGTAGAGCATAAAGCTAGACTATAGAAAACAAATTTTGAGGCCAGGCACGGTAGCTCACATCTGTAATCTTAGCACTCTGGGAGGCTGAGGCGGAGGGTTGCTCAAGGTCAGGAGTTCGAAACCAGCCTGAGCGAGACTCCGTCTCTACTAAAAATAGAAAGAAATTAATTGGCCAACTAAAAATATATAGAAAAAATTAGCTGGGCATGGCGGCACATGCCTGCAGTCCCAGCCACTTGGGAGGCTGAGGCAGAAGGATTGCTTGAGCCCAGGAGTTTGAGG
>CAUYRT010067085.1:0-39657 GCA_963574885.1 Lepilemur ruficaudatus | reverse complement strand
TTATAGCTGAATAGTACTCCATGGTATACATATACCACATTTTATTAATCCACTCGTGTATTGATGGGCACTTGGGTTGTTTCCACAACTTTGCAGTTGTGAATTGTGCTGCTATAAACATTCGAGTGCAAGTGTCTTTTTTATAGAGTGTCTTTTGTTCTTTTGGGTAGATGCCCAGTAGTGGGATTGCCGGATCAAATGGTAGATCTACTTGTATTGCTTTCAGGTATCTCCATATTGCTTTCCACAGGGGTTGCACTAGTTTGCAGTCCCAAGCCTTTGTAAACCAAGCAACAAAGGAGAATAAATTTGAAAGATAGAAAACAAGCACAGGAACCCCTGAAATTGCCCCAGCTTACTGCCTTCAGAAAGTCTCTAGTTTTTTTCATAATATGACAGGGGTACATATGTTTAAGTTACATATATTGTCTTTGCCCCATCCAAGTCAGAGCTACAAGCATGTCCACCCCCCAGACAGTGCACACCACACCCATTAGAAGTGAATATACCCATTCCCTTCTCCCCCCAGCCACCTGCCTGACACCCAGTGAATGTTACTACTGCATGTGCACAGAAGTGTTGATCAATTATAACAATTTGATGGTGAGTACATGTGGTGCTTGTGTTTCCATTCTTCACTTAGTATAATGAGCTCCAGCTCTATCCCAGATAATACAAGAGGTACTAGATCACCATTGTGTTTTGTGACTGAGTAGAACTCCATGGTATACATTTACCACATTTTATTAATCCATGATTGATGAATGTGCCATGTGCTGGGTTTCAGTGGTTTGGATGAAGACATAGTTTCTCAAATCTTGTACCTGTCATAAGAATCTTCCATACATACATAGAGAATTAATGCTGAAACACACCAAGAAATCATCTAATGAAATCTTTCCTATTATAGATAAAATAGCTGATAGAGGTGAAGTAACATGTCCAAGGTGAATTGGTAGCAAAGATATATCTAAAACTAAGATTAAGTTTCCCAAACAAGTTGCCTTTCTACTGTATAATGCTGTCAAATACTCTCAGCCCATGGCTTTATTGTTCCTGAGCTGTCTGTACACAATTTTAATAACAAGGAGTTAAAGATAGGAACATTTGATGGAGGTGAGATTATCGCAGCAAACAACACTTTGTAGGAAACAGATTGATTCCATTGCTTGTGGGCAGAAGTCTAAAAGTAGCCCAACTGGATTGCTGGATTGAGAAGCTCTTAATATAAATAAAAATTTTATGTTGGTAACTGAACATGATATATTGTGAGATTGAAGACTATAGGTCTCGAGCAAAGGAATGAACTTACAATCACAAAACATACAGGATTCTTTCTATGTAACCATACAGGTCACTGATGGGATGAGAGCGATAAATAAATTTAAACCTATATGTTTTTGCAAATTCATTCAGTAAGTGAACATCTATTAAGCACTCAGTATCTGTCATAGGCTATACTGAGGTAATTAGAGTAACAAACAACTGTTTTTATCTGTTGAAGATGTATTCTCTGCTTCTTTTGGTTTCACTAGATATCTTTCTTTCTTTCTTTTCCCCTGCCTTACTCTGTGTGGTTTAGGTGTGGCTGCCGATCTCAGTACTCCATAGATCAGATCACTCACCCAGACCTACCCTCAACCATCTTGCCCTGTCCTCTTAGCTTCAGCAAGTGTCCCAGTGGTGATCATGAGAATCCTGGCAAATCAGAGCCTTCCTTGGGAATTTATATATGGCCATTGAGAGAGATGTTTTCCTTCTTCTTTTAGGTCATAAAGTGCAAGCATATAATCCCAGAAAATCAAGCCACCACTACTTGGCAAAAGTGCATTTGAATTGTATATGAATAAAGCCAGGCCTTGGAGTCCAAGTGATACCAAGTCCAAGCGAGGGGAGCCACTGGCTGGAGTCAAATCTGAGATCAGTGCAACCCAGTGCCACCCACTCAGGTGAACCAATACCCTCTTGTCAGTGCTTAAGCCTTTTTGAAGCCTGTTCTTCCCATGGGAAGTGTTCTGACTAAAGCAGAAATGCAAAAGCTCTGTAGTGATTTCTATGCTGGGAGAGGAGCCACAGAGATGAGTCTGGTACACTCCTACCCTTGAGGATACCACAGCTATTTGGGGGGATGCTCATGCAAATTTATAATGTCAATATTGTAGGATAATAACAATAATAGAAACACGTACTTGGCACACAGGAAAAAAAATAAAGACTAGCTCAGGAAGATTTCCAAGATCTGGATATACCAGGTCATGGTCTTCAAGAATTTATAGGTCATTGCTCTGAAGCAAAGCTCAGGAGCAAAGATTCATCAGATAAAAGGAGTATCTGCAAAATGTGGGGTTTTAAAGATCTTGGCACATGTGGGTTTTCTCAGAAGACTAATATTGTTGAGGGGCTTTGCTGCTAATGAAACTGGAGATGCAGGGAATTGCCAAATGGTGAGGTGCTTTGATAGATACCAGCTGCTAAGGTAGTGTAAGCTATGCAAGAGCAATATGGTCACTCAGTTAAGGAAGACTTCCACATTGAGGATACAGGGTTATAGGGCTTGCTGGAAAGTTATGAGCAGACCCAGAGAAATGATACAAGTCCAGGAAAGAATGGCAGATGTAACTATATTCAGAATGTTATTAAAGCAGACCTTTCAGCTGTATTTGCCAATTGGAAGGTAAACTTCTCTCTCCATCCAGTCCCCAGAAAAGCATGTATTGCCCAAGATACTTACTGATCTCAGAAAAGATTAAATCAGAACCATTATGAACCTCCCATTCTCATTCTGATGGTTTTTAAAAGGAAAAATTTCTCCTTCAGGCCCAGGCAGGACTTAATCTTGTCTGAAGTTTATTTCTAAAACTTCTTCCCATTCAGAAGGAATATTTTTCACAAGATTTATGTGATCTATCAGGTTTGCTACATGATATCCACGAGATTTCCACTGCTGAAGAGCTAGAGCGGTTTCCTACTTATCTACAAACTCCAACACTGAAGTTCTTTCCCATCAGCAAATGCACCATGAATGTTTGCTGAACACAGCTGTTGGGCGTGTACCTTCCCCACTCGGAGAATACTCGGAGTTGAAATTGCACACCTTCGATTTCCTGAAAATCTTGATGTGTTATTTTGCCATTAATTATCCAGCAATCAGAGTTTTTAGGCTTAATATTTTAAGAAGCAGAATTTTAATGGGAAATGAAGTGTAAATATTTATGTCCAAAACCAGCATAGCAGCAATTAATAGGAGTCCCAGCTTCTGAGTGTCAGAGTTTCTAGGCATTGTGTTCTCTAATTATATTCTCTAGCTTGTGTCAGTAGACACAATCTATTTCTACCTCCCCTTTTGCATAGTCTCATTTTTATAAGTACAAAGGTTCAAGAATAAGTATAGGGTCCATATCAGTCCCCAAGAACTAATTTAGGATAAGCATGCTGAATTTATATAAGAGATCCTATTATATTATCTTTTCTTAAGATTGACTCTTTATGCAAACCTGCTATCAATTCTTATGTATAATTGTCTGTTCAGGTATTCATCTTCTCAAACATCTGCTAACACTGGCAGGCCCCAAAATAAACCTCCACATTAGCAAGTTGCACTTTTAAAAAAAACATTTATCCAGAAACATCTGCTGAGCTATTTTTTGTTTCTTTCCTCCTTCCCTACCTCCCTCCCAGGATTGTTGAAGTGGAGTGAGGTGAATGTTGCAGCTTAAGATTTCAGTCTCAAGCAGGGGAGGCTCAGAAGGGAAGCAGCTACTTGGCAGAGGGAGAATAAGAGCTAGAAAAATATCAAGGAAAGGAAATGAATACTGGGTGAAATGAATGCTGTTGGGGAGTGGACATAGCTCTGGGAGTATACCGTGCAGCGCTAGGTTCAAATCTCTACTCTGTCTCTTTGTGCCTGGCTAGATACAGGAAGCAGCTTCACTCGGAGCCATATGTCACCCTTTAAAATAATTGGAATAATGTCAGTTTCAGAAACTTATCTTGAACCTTATATAGAATGAGATATGTAAATCTGTACAATGCACAGTAGCATTCGATATAAACTGAATCAATTCTTGACAGACAAGTTACTAGTGCAAAAGAAATGATCAATGAGATGATGAAACGGGATTCTCCTCCAAGATCACTCTGCTATCTGGTATATAGAAACTCAAAACGTTCTTTGGCTTTTGTTCACATCACTTACATTCCAACTCCAAATGGAGGAGTGAACACTTGAAAGAACCTAACACCATCACCCACCACCTCCTTCAAGCCAAGTTTATTTTTCCTTCCTTAGATTGGGAACTCCTTGAAAGAAAAATCAAAGACTATATTTTGATGCTTTGTCTATCAGTTTTTCTTCTCACTGGCTTTAACACAGAGTCCTGGCCAGGAGCGACGGCTCACACCTGTAACCCTAGCACTCTGGGAGGCTGAGGCGGGAGGATCGTTTGAGCTCAGGAGTTTGAGACGAGTCTGAGCAAGAGCGAGACCACAACTCCACTAAATAAAAAATAGAAAGAAATTGGCTGGACAACTAAAAGTAAATATAAAAAAATAATTAGCTCAGCATGGTGGTGCATGCCTGTAGTCCCAGCTACTTGGGAGGCTGAGGCAGGAGGATCGCTTGAGCCCAAGAGTTTGAAGTTGTTGTGAGCTAGGCTGACACCCCGGCACTCTAGTCCAGGCAACAGAGTGAGACTCTGTCTCAAAACAAACAAACAAACAAACAAAAAACACAGAGCCCTGAGCATACAGTGGGTGCCCAGGAAAGCACAACGAACTGAATCCAATTGGATCACAGTAAGAAATAGAAGATGGTGGCACCATTGAACTTTCTGTTTTGTTCTTTCCCATGGCTGCATGTCTTCTGAACAGCCTGGGAAATTCCAGCACTTCAGAGTCCTTGCCTACTCAAAAAGCCCTTTAAGTTCAAACCTAGGTTCTTCCTAAAATGCAGCTAGCTTTGGAAGACATTTTCAAGAAGTTCTTTGTCATTTTCCTTCTTAAGCTTTAGACGTTACCTCCACTGGGGAGATTTCTTCAGACATCCAGTCCCTCTTCTGTATTTTCTACTACATTGTCCATGTCTGGATATATTTGTTAAGGTCATGGTAGTTGTTATAGTAGATGAATCTTAGAATCTCAGTGCTTCATCATGAGAGACATGTATTTATTCTCCAAGTAATGCGGATATGAGATGGGAAGGTGTGTCACATAGTCATCCAGGGACTCAGGCTGATAAAGATTCTGGTATCCTCAAGATGTGGCTTCTAAGTTTATCCAGGGCATTGCAGTCCTCCAGGCAAGTGGGAAAAGGGAAAACATAAATGATCATGCAAAATGTTTTTAAGGATGAGCTTGGAAGTATTATATATCTCTTTGCCCAGTTTACTGGGCAGAGGATGCAAGAGAGACTAGGATAAGCAGTCACTGACTAAGCCACCATTTTTCCAGCAACAACTCTACTCACGGTTTTTTGATCACATAATAGAGGCATAATTTCATGGTGAATAAGTGTGTGGCCCCTGCAATATTACTGCTTGGCTTGACTCCCAGTGCTACATCTTGTGCATTAATGGTTTGCTTACCTGTAGAGTGGACATAGTAATCATTTTCGGGAGAAAATAAAGGAGTCATTAGACTTACATTACATTTAAGCATGTGCCCATTACAATTAAAGGGCATAAGATAGCATTGGGAATATTGTAAGAACTCAATGAATGCATATTATTTTTATAGTTTCCCAGAGTAAAGTTAGCATCTCATAAGTGATATCTAGCTTTGTAGCACACAAGCCTTGTTTCTAAGGCTACTTTCTCAGCTATTCATGCTCTTCCAACCGCCACTTTTATCTACCCAATTCATTCTCTTTTTACTATACTTAACCAGAGTTGATTTCTGTTGCCTGCAACCCCAAATTCCTTTCCTAGTACTCTGGAGTACTATTTATGTACTATATGTGGAGTTCTATTTATTCATCTATGACATGGTCAGTATGAACCAGGTAAATTTTAAGGCTTATCCAAAGTCAGGTGTCACAAGACCAGAAGAATGGGCTCAACATGTACTCACCATCAAATTGGTACTGACTGATTAACACTATGGTGCTCACATGGGGTGGTGTTCACCAGGGATCCAGGGGTTGGGGAGGTAGATCCACATCGGAGGGATGCGATGAGCATTGTGGAGGGGAGGGGCATACCGCTAATCCTTGCTAGGGATGGGCAAAGATATTAAATGTGACCAAAATAAACATTGGTCATTACTCTCTGATTTTCCTGAAATAAAATAAAATAAAATAAATTAAGTCTTAACACTGAGGTTCCTACGTCTAAGTTTTGCTACTTACTTATTTTTTAAAGCAATTGACATCTTGCATAAAAAGATAAAGAGATTGCTGTTCTCATTACAAATAATTTACGCATGGAGAATATCGCAGCTTGGACTAGCCAGATGGCTGCTGTTTTTTTTTTTTTCTTTTTTTAAGTTTTCTGGAAAATGTTACTTCATATCCTGTGTTCATAATCACAGGTTATGTGCAAATGTTATGTTTGATTGTTCCCTTATTCTTTCTCATTTCTATAACTGCATTTTCTAAGACTAATGTTTTTAAAAATAAATCAATTTAATGTTAATACAAGTGACTGTTAGAAATATCTAATGATGTCCTTAAGAACTGGAAGCAGAAGCCTGTATCCTTGTCATTCCAGTACGTTCATTTCTTTTCTTCTTTAAAGTATGCAAATTTCCAGTCTTTTGCAACATGTCCAGTCCAGTTTGAATTTCATTTAAACACTGCACAGCAAATGAGATCCTTCATAACTCCTGGCCTCAGGCCCCTACTCTCGCCACAGGTAATTACTGGTGACCTGCTAGATGTGGAGCCTCTTATCTTTTTAGCCTGGTTTTACAAGCCTTTGTGCACATAGTGTTGTTTTGCCTGTAGGGTTTTGTGACCATGATTTTTGTTTGTTACCAATTGGAGTCATATTGTTTTTCTCAATTAACAATATGTCTCAGAGAATTTTATGTGTTGATATAGATCTACCTTGTTATTTTAGACGCCACTCAATGTTCTATGCAGCGTCCAAGACTATTAGTTATTCCAGTATTAGCAGGCGTTAATTTCCTGATTTTTGCTTCCAAGCAATGCCACAGTGAGCATCTACATGTCTGATTCTCTAGGTCCTGCTGAAAATGTTTCTTCAGGATAGATACTGGAATCATAAATAATGCCAATTTACCCTCCCAATGGGCTCTGCAAATGTACATTCCCACCAGAGTGTGAGAGAATCGTTGTCCCCCAATTCTCTTGCTAAAATGGCTGTTATTAATCTTTCCATTTTTGCCAAACCAGTGGATGAGGAATAGTATCTTATTGTTGTTTTAATTTGCATTTGACTGAGCTAGAACAGCTTTTTATACATTTATTGATCTTTTGTATTCCTTCTTCTGTACATTTCATGTTCAATTTTCTATTGGACTGTTCATCTTTACCTTATTGATTTGTGGAAGTTATTTACGTGCCCCTTACTCAGCCACTTGCTTGCTATGCTCATTGCAAACTTCTGCAGCTTTATATTTACCTTTGGTTCCTTTGGCCTCTTCCTTTGAATCCCCTGCTTGTCATAATGCTTTTTGGCTACGTGGTTCTCCTGTTGGAATCTGTGCTTGGCTTCCTGTACCTCACATGTCTGTGAACAATTTACAGGTGCCTAGCTTTGGGTCTTGGACGTGTCCTTCTGTGTTCTGTAACCAATAGGTCATGTGTCTGCCCCTGGTCTTACATCCAATTGGGTACATTTAGCTGACTGGTTGATGACCTGAATTTAAGACTTCTTTCCCCTAGGGCTGTGCTGGGTCACATTGCTCATGCCTCACTGTTCCCTTAGGCCAGCTTCTCAGCCCTTGTCTTCAGTCTGATGTGGATGAGCAAATCATAATTAAAATAGACTCTGTCATTATTATGATATAATTACAATTGCTCCCTCAACATTCATGATTTTTCACCATTGCTCCCAGTTTTTCAGAATAAAGTTAATTTACTAAGTGAAGAAAAATCGAACTAAAACCATTGTGCTACAGTCAATGCTACTTTCCACTTCTTTCTTACATCCAGGCTTGTAGAAAGTTCTGTCGAATCCAGCTACTAGAACTCTGGAACACTGATTGTACAAATACAAACGTACAAAAAGAATACAGAGTGTTCAAGAAAGAATCAGAAATGGAATGGCAGAAGTGAGGCACAGGAGGAAACAGAAGTCTAGAGAGGGGAGAAGTTTCAGAAGTAAGCAGAGAAAGTAATCAGCTTTGTGGGCCAGAGCAAGGACTTTGAATCCAATTCCAAATGAAATGGGAGCCACTGGAGAGCTTTAATCAGTGGAAAAATAAACTTGTATTTGTTTCAAGATATGCTCGTGGATGCTGAATGAAAGAGGTAGATTAGGGCAGGGAGCATTTATGAAGGCATAAGCCATTGAAGTTTGAAGGTGCAATCAATGGGAAAATGTAGTTATGATGCAAGGGATGTTTTCATTTTCAAATGTGTCCACTGGTGTTTAAATCAGAGAAAAACCATCAAGTATTTGAATCATTTTATCTTTAATATTCTCTTTTTTTTGCTCTCTTTTGAATCATCAGCTAGATCCTAAGATTTTGCTTTTAAGACATATCCAAAAGGAATGTATTCTTAAGAGCAAGGAACAATAATTTTTTTTATTTTAAAATTTTTGTTAGCTTGAAACTATACTATTTTGACTCACTGCTTCTATTCTGAAATAATAACTGATCATGTCAACTTAATAAAATTGAATTGATAAGCAGAGGAGATTCTGGTTAACTGAGTCCATGTCAACGAATGATAACTTCCTCTATATCTTACATCTACTGTCCCCAACCCTCAGGCCACTGACCCATACAGGCCCTACCACTCTGTGTCCTATTAGGAACCAGGCTGCACAGCAGGAGGTGAGAGAGCAAAGCTTCATCTGTGTTTACAGCCATTCCCCATTGTTCACTTCACCACATAAGCTCTGCCTCCTGTCAGATCAGTTGGCGTGAGATTCTCACAGGAGCGGAACCTACTGCAAACTGCACATGCGGGGGACCTAGGTTGTGCACTCCTTATGAGAATCTAATGCCTGATGATCTGAAATGGAGCTGAGGAGGTGATGTTAGCACTGGGGAGTGGCTGCAAATACAGACTATCATTAGCAGAGAAGTTTGACTACACAATAAATGTAATGATCTTGAATCATCCCCAAACCATCCCTCCACCCGTGTCTGTGGAAAAATTGTTGCCCATGAAACTGATCTTTGCTACCAAAAAGGTTGGGACTGCTGCTTTACATTATGTTTGCACTTATATAAAAAATAAGGTTTTTTTAAGATAAAATTGATTGAAGCAAAAGTTATGATTTATGGTAATTTTCCATAGTATTCTTTGAACTCTTCACTTTGCTGTCAGCGGTCTGATAATGATCAGTTTAGGCTATAATTCTCTCATAGGTACAAGCTTAACAATTTTTTCCTTTTTTTCCTTTTTTTATACTTTAGCCTCATGGACTAAAGTTAGACATAGGGTTTGAAAAACCTACATGTACACACATACACACATATTCTCTCACACACATCATCATTTACTAAGATTTGACATCATACAAATTTTTACTTTGTCTAAGCATCATTTTCCTCTTGCTATTTTTAAAATGGGTACAATTGTGATTTATTTTTATCAGTCAGGGTTTTGCAATGACCAAGTGAGTTTCATGGTTACAAAGCTTACAGGAAATAATTGACACTATTATTATTATTCAGCAACACTAGATGTGATTCAACATTGTAATATAAAAAAAAATACTTCATAAAGTGTGGTCTAAAAACACTACTTGAACAGAACGTTTTCCAAGCATTTTCCCCAATAACCTGACATGACTATTGAACTTAACATATTTTGAGTTATTCTTTAACTCAAAACATATTTGCTGAATGAGTGGATGATGCCACCAAATTATGTCAAAATGACTTTATAAATAGCCCTTAATTCTACCCACTCAAGACCTTGTCTTGCCAGCTCCTGCTCCAACTGTCTCCGCACCCTCCCTGCCACAGAGGACATCCTACAGACAGCTGCCTGGAAGCTTTGTTAAAAATGTATTGCATTATGTCCCTTCACTTCTTATAAACACTTCACGGCTACTCATCCCCTCCAATACAGCCAATCTCCCTCCATGCTGTCTTCCAAACCCTCGACTTACATATGTCACCAATCCCAAAGGCCAATTGGTGAAATATGCCATGTTGCTTTAACCCTCAATGCGATTGCACATGCTGGTTCTCCTTGCTTAGAATGTCCTTTCTCCTCTTCTTACCCATCTGACTCCTATCCTTTAATTGCCCAGCTCTGTAATGGCCTGAAGGCTGTTTTTTGTGACCTCTTATCTTTGTAAGAAGTAACTTTTTCTCCACTTAGCTAACTGTATACTTTGTATACAACTCTGCCCTTGCCTGTGTCACACTCCGACTTGAGTCCCCAGTGAGGCTTAGGGGCTCCGGGTCCATGTGCTGTTCTTATTTTGGAACTTACTCAAATGCCGGGCATCAGGCACCCAAAAATTTGGGTGAACTGAGTTTCATCAGTTTGAATTTCATTAGCAAATCCTTTCCATTTCAATTTGACTAATATTTGTTTTGCACCTATTATATGACACAAGTGGGAAAAGTCCTAGAAGATTAACTGTGAACAAAGCAGATGAATCTCTGCCTTCGTGGAACTTTTATCTAGAAAGAGATACCAGCTTGTACCCATAATTACAGCTGAGGTTGTCAACTCAACTGAAAGCTCCATGAGACCAAGAATGTTTCATTTCTAAACTTCCCTGTGCATAGCTTGAGCACAGTGTCTGCATTCAGTACATATCGTTGAATAAATGGTTGGGCTGACCGTCTCCACCCTCACTCCAACAGATTAGGTCAATGCTTTGTAATTATGTCTATTTGCATTTTTCAATCTGGAATCCATTTTGTGCAATGGATCACACTGAAGTCTCTGGCTCTAATTTTAGAAGACAGAATGTTACAGGGCTAACAGCCATCTGTTTCCTTTGCACAAATCTGCTACTGTGAAGTGTGAATGCAGATTTTTATAGCATTTATTACATTTTTATTATAAATTTTTTGCTTAATTTATTGAAGGAAATTTAGAAAATTTTAAAAAGAATCAAGAAGAAAATAAAAATTATCTAGAGGTAATTCCTGTAAACTGTAAACATGTCTATTTTTCTTTTCAGCTCCTATGCATTTATGTAAAGTCATACGTGTGTGTGTATACACGTATATACACATACATACATACACACACAGGGTGACCCATGAGTATGGAAATGTAGGCAAGTATATTATAAATGATTAATTTATGGTACCTTGTAATACTTGAGAAACAATATCACCTGTATTTCTAGAATTTGTGGAATTATGCTAATTAGCATATGCCTGCTGGCTACATGCTACTAGTAGAGGTCTTCTCTTGAGACTCTGAGAGCTTGGATAAGTCCATAGATTATATTCCTTTCAACTTCACCACCAAGTGTTTTGTTACAATAAATCAAGCGTTCTACAAATTTTTGCCAAATATACAGCAAGTAATTGTACACAGGTAAAAAATACAATCTCACTACTGTTTCTGTAGTTCGGGAAGCTCTTTCTCCCACTCCCACCTTCCTACAGCCCTCAGACTAACAATTATCATGAACAGTGGGCACAGAGAGGTTTGGATGCAAGGTCTGTTGGTTTTATGATTAGGTTGCAGGACATGTGGATTTAGAACCAATGTAACTTGGACTTCGAAAGCTGCGTAGAAAACATTACACAGCTGGATGCAGGCATGTAGATCCCATACAGTATTTCTAATTATTTTGAACACTGCTCCATTCACCAATAACATTAATGTCTACCAAACTTTCTGTTAATTTACACATCCTCTGGTGTAGATTTTAGCAATAGTGAGTGTCATGTAACCACCCCAGATGGAAAAATTCTTGAGAATGATGATTTAAATACTAAATAATGGCCTGGAATTAAATTAAATTTTACCCAGAAATATTATTAATAAATTTTAACCACAAATACCATACTATTTATACAGAAGTATTTTAAAGTGAATTACTATGCAGACAATAAAGGAAATTAATAAATACCCTCAAATTTAATGAACATTTGCATGTAAATACACATATTTGTTATATATGAATCCATCTGTAGATCATATATGTGGCCATGCAGCTGTAAACAGATATTCCCAAACATAAAAAATTTACATTATTAAATGTCAGCTTCAAATATTTTTTTTTTTGAAAAATGGCATTGCACCATTTACACAGATATCTACATTTCTGCATCCTACTATATTCTATTTTGAGCATTGTTTCTTTGACGTAAATATTCTTCAAATATGAATTTTAAAAAGAAAAAAATCCCTTCTCTTTGAGGATTTTTTTCCCCTAGATATTATACAGCTCATCTCTTAAAATAAGAAAATGGCTATCCTTTATTGAATGTTTGATGTGTCAGAAGCAGTGTTAGGAATTTTCAAACATCATCTCATTTAATTCTCAAAAATGCAGCTCAGAGGATTTATGCAACTTTCCTAAGTTTAGATAATAATGTTGTTCAAATGTTTTCAAATATAAGATAGATTTTTATTTTACTAAACTTATTTAAAAAGCTTTTGAAAAATTGATAATTAAGCAGTGAATAAGAGTGTTTACTCTCTTCTAGGAAGTATGTGGGGCCATTTTATAAGTTAACTTATTTAATATTTATTCCCTCCTATAGTTGAGAGCTTGTCAAAGTCTTTTGACCTTGACTCTGTCCTTTGATCCTTTAGTCAGCCACCTGAGGTGGTCTCACAGAATCAAAAAATCTCAACACTCTGGGCGTCAGCTGTTCAAGTATTATCTAGTACTCATCCCTTCCAGGAGCATGGACCCCACTTTTTGCTGAGACAGCCAAGTCTCTTGCTAGCCTGGCTCTGACTGCCCAAGTACCTTATTATAATTAGAAAAGAAAGTGTAGTAATGTCAGAAGATTGCCTGGGGATCAGAGTGGCTTTTGCCAAGGCATTTTTTTGCTGAAATCCAAACTTTTCAGGATTTGCCTTTCAATGTTGCCATGCCCCAAGCCGACCAAAACAACCTTTGTGCTTAGGACAATTTCCTTCAAAGGTAAGATGGGACCTGCTGCCACACAGAGGTTAGAATGTTGGCTTTGGAATAAGACAAACTTGTTTTGTGTCCCACGTGTTGTTAAGTAGAAGTCAGCAGCTCACTTTTCTTCTGTGAGTTTTGGTCTTCTCAGAAGCAAGAGGGGAATACTAATCCTTTCCTCTCAATGTTCTTGTCAAGTTTAAAGAAAATGTATGTAGTGCTCCTCAAACTGTGCTTAGGAAGTATTAGGTGCTCAATTAACTAGCAGCTAAATCCTTAGAGTTACTAATGACAAAGAGTTTGTCATATATTTATTTATTCTGTACATATGTATTGAATACTTGCTAGGTGTCAGGTTCTATAATAGTAATCCAAGGGTCCCTTGGGAGACATGGAATCTCAGTTAAGCAGAGAAATAAGTTTGAAGAGTAAGAGGGGAAATACTCCCTCCTCTATCCTACGTGGGAACAAACATCTATTTAGTGCCTCAAAAGTTCTTGTATTTGTTTTCTAAGGTTGCCGTAATAAATCACCACAAACTTGGTGGCTTATAGCAGAAGAAATTATTTTCTCTCATTGTTCTAGAGGCTAGAAGTCTGAAATCAAGATGTTGGCAAGGCCACATTCTCCGTGATGGCTCTAGGGAAAAGTCTTTCCTCGCTTCTTCTGGCTTCTGGTGGCCCTGATGTCCCTTGGCTTGAAACAGCATCATTGCATCTTCATATGACCTTCTCTGTGTCTTTTTGTTTATCATCTCCTTTTCTGTCTCTAATAAGGACACTTGTCATTGGATTTAGGTCCTACCCTGATCCAGGATGATTTCAGCTCAAAATCCTTATCTTAATGACATCTGTGAAGACCTGTATTCCAAATATAGCCCTATTTCATGGTTCCAAGTTTCTTGTCAGCTGCTATTTAACCCGTGACACCATAGATTCCCATCTCTGTCTTCTAGAAAATTCTCTAAAATGTGTACAGAAAATGAGGCAAAGGAATAGGTCAGACTATCATCTTTATAATAAAATCATTCTCACTGCATTATTTTTTTTACGAAATCACAGTTGCCTTCCAGCTCTATTTCCCTGAGCAGTGCTTTGAATCCAGAGACCTGCATTTAACTTACTTCTCTGCCCCTTACCCTGCTGTGAGAGTTTACGCAAGTGATTTAGCCTCTAAGGGATCCAAGCACTGTGCATGTAAAATAGGAATAATGAATCTGGATGTGCAGGGTTGTTGTGAAGATTAAAATGACATGACGTGTAACATACTGAGTTTCCTACAAGTCACATAAACGGTGGCACATGGACAGTGTTTTTGTCCCTCGCCTTTTCTGACTTAACATTTTCAATCTTTCTCTCACAGGCCACAGACCAAAAATCACGTCCATTGAGTACAGATTTAGCTTTACCTCTCAAAAAAGCAATTTATTTCCTCTATTTCAAAGTTCATGTGAAGCAGCTGAGTCTCGTGCCCGTGTCCTGCCCAAAAGTGTGAGGCTCACTCTGTCGTCCTGAGAGTTTTTCATCCATTTCTCCAAGGCCATTCTCCTGGCCTGTCTGGCAATAGTTTAATTCCTCTTTCAAGCTAATGGTGCCGAAAGTGCAAGACAGTGGCTCATTGTTGAGTCTTGCAGGCCGCTCTGCATCACTGCATACCTGAAACCTGGTGGGCCCTGCATGTGTTCACTGTTGGCCTCTTATTTCAAAAGAGCTAAATGAAGTTCATTCTCCATGTCTGTTCCATATTTATTTTCCCTTCAAGGTTAAAAACTTGTATTTTCTTCTTTGTTCTTCATATAACATGTTTTTAAATCCCAGGCAATCCTCTTCCTTCGTCTTGTACATGCAGCATATCTCTCTACTTTATCTGTCCACGTATTGCAGAGCAAAGCCCAGGATTACGACGGGACTGGGCTGAGCAGCAGATACAGTTCTGCTGCTTTCCACTTGCTCTGTGCCCTGAAAGGCTGCTCAGAATGGTCTATCTCAATGACCAACCACGCCCTCGGGTTTTCGGTTGCATTTGGGCACTTTTGTGGGGGTAGGGGTAGAGGAGTGGGCAGCAATGGTATGACAATAAAACCACAAAAAGAGTGAAGTTTGAGGCATTATTTCCCCAGCTTCATTCCTGGCTGAGTTGCTCAAGTTGATTGAGCCCTGTTCCCAAAGCCCCAGCTCTTGCCAGGAGGTCCTTCCCAGGTCACTGTCCCTTTGGGTACTGGTACCACTTCCTCCCCTTGTCCCTTTTGATCTGTGGTGATGATATGATGCCAGCACCAGGAACTGAGCCATCCCTTGTTGCCTCCTTAAACCTGGTCCACATCATCGTGACAAGTGCCTTTCCTAATCTCTCCTCAAATTCCTCCACTTGAGTGTGTCATCTTCTTACTGTGTGTACACTGGGAAGCAGGCTGTTGTAGTGGAGAGATCAGAACCCAAACTGGTCTTTTCTATTTGCAACTTTCAGTGGATAGACTCAGTACACTGGATTTTCTCCATGTGGGCAGCATCCTCCGTGATACAGCGTATCAAACGTTTAATCTCCAAATGCTGCCCTTTATCTCTGACTCTCTCTGTAAATATCATCGCTAACTTTGAAGGAGCACAGCATGTACTTAAGACCCTTTGATGAAAGGCTCCTAATTGAATCCTTTGAATAATCGGTAATTATTATGCTTTCATGAGGAGCATTCTGGGCAGTAACCCATAATGGGAATTGACAAGATCTGAGACGAGTGTAAAGTTAGGTCTTCCACACCATCGTTGCTCATAATTAGTATAGATATGATCATTAGCAAGGCCCATGTCTCCTACTTAGGAGGGGAGCACATGTTAGAGTCTCTCAGGAAATCGTCTTCATGAAACATGCAGAGAAATTTAAGCCAGCCAGGGACAATTGGGCACAGATATAATATAGTAGAAACCCGTCAGGGGTCAGAAGACCCTCATGCAAATCTCAGGACTGCCTGTGACCTCCAGGGAACAGTAAATCTTCTGCGTATCATTTTCCTCCTCTGTAAAACTGGAATGAGTCACATTTTGACAACCACATGAGGAACTTTGTCATTTTGAAAAATGCCGCCTGGGTGTAAGTTATCATCTTTAGCCTCACCAATTTGATAATCATACATAACAACAAGGCTCTAGGTTCTGTTTTATCCTTTGGCTTCATTATTAGATTTAGAGATTTGCTTCTATTATGTATCCTAATTCCAGTTACCTTAGACAGAAATTCAGTTTTTAAAAAAGCAATTCACCATGATTTTCTTTTCTTTCTCTCTTCCTCTCTCCTCCACCCTCCTTTCCTCCCTTCGTTTACATTTCCCAATTGTCCTACTGGAATGGCCAGAACAATTTCTTGACATTTTCAGCAAATAAAAAAATTTTTTCAGTTAGTGTTTGCTATAATCATCCTGTGTAACAAACTCTCCTGAACTAAATGGCATGACTTACAATAACAAAATTAATTTCTTGTTCACTTGTCTATGTGTTGGCTGGAGTTTAGCTGACCTGGGCTGGGCTTGGCTCCAAATCATAGGTCTGTTCTATTTGTCTCTTTTCCTCTTTGAACAAGCAGATATCTAAAGTATGTTCTTCTCACAGTAAAAGGCAGGTAGGCAAGAGGAAACTCCTTACCAAATGAACAACTGTTGTGCCATTGCTATTTGCCCACCATGAGGCCAATTCTAATGACATGGAAAACCCCAAATCAACGGAGTGGCAATATTATTTAAAAATTTTACCAAACTTATACTAGAAAAATAATAACTGATTCTAGTGTTTGATAGCAGAATAAGGTCACTATAGTTAACACAATATATTGTTTATTTCAAAGTAGCTAGAATAGAAGATTTGAAATGTTTCAAGCACAAAGAAATGATAAATGTTCAAGGTAATAGATATCTCATTACTCAGATTTGATCATTATACATTCTGTGCATGTATCAAAATATCATGCATACCTCATAAATATGTTTCCATAAAAATATTATGTATCAATAAAAAATCAATTGCAATTTTTGATAGCTTCTGAGAAAAACATTTTATAATATAATCTTTTAAAATATTTATTGCATATCTTCTTTCATGAATTAGTCTTTCATGTTGTTTCTGTGGTGATGTTTCTCTTAATGAGTTGTCAGAGGACTTTATAAACTGAGGCTGTTCAACATATTCTAAATCTAAGAAAATGATAGGTTAATGTCAGCTTTTTAATTGTGCATGCAATGCTTTAATATGCAAATTTAATGTTTTTCTATGTTCAAATATATGACATTTTTGTTTAGATTTCTGCCTTGGATATCATATTTGAAGAAACCTTCCATATCACAAGGTCATACATGTATGTTTTCTTCTAGTTCTATTTGATTTTCAAGCTTTTACAGCTTATATTTATCCTAATATCTTTTTTTCTCTAATACAGGTTTAAGAAAGAGATTCTTTTGTATTCCCAAATGAATAACCATATTTTATGTTTAAAATGACCTTAAAAAAGGAATTAACCAAGGGGGTGGATAGCTTGTGTTGGGGATTGTGTGGAGATTGATTGAGGGAAATCAGGCCACCCAGAGCCTGACAGGGGACTGCAAGCAAGGCAGGTGTCTACCAGCGGGATGTGTCTAGGGAGTTTCAGATGTTCACAACCACGGGAGTGTGGGCTAGGTGTGAGCAGTGGGGACTGAAGTTGGTACTAAACCATGTTGTGCTTGAGGCCACAATGAGGAGTCTGGAATTTACTTCAAGGGCAACAGGCAGTCTCATCTGGCAGTATCATCAGCTCTGCGTACATGCAGGTCACCCCCAACTCCACGGACCCCTGTAGCAGGAAGCAATTTAGAGTTCTAGCCCCAAGGCCAGAGAGTGTATTCTGAGCATCCAGCTTCTGCCTTTCTGCTAAGAGAGAAAGAGAGAGCCCTCTGTTGTCCTTTAGGTCACTCCCCAAACTGAAGGCTTGACTCAGAGGAAGAGAGGAACCAAAGGGGAGAGGCAGGGTCTAGAGGGTAAGCCAGTCCGTTCACTGCCCCTGAGAGCACAGATTCACCTGCAGAGCAGCCAAGGCAGCCTGAATCTCCTCATCCATCCTGCCTGCCTGAGATCAAAGACTCACATCAAAATGTGGAAGAAAACTGTAAGAAAAGTGATGTCATGGTGCTTCCGGGGCATTAAGTTGAATTCAATCAAAGTGTAGCATCCAGGTGAGCTCTGGAAGAAAAATTCACATCTGGACAAGCAGTTCCCGGAGAGTGCAGGATTCCACTCAGAAAGCATTAACTGACCACTGATATGGGCTGACAGCCTGGTGGAGAACTCCAGCCCTCACATTTCCAACCCCAAGGAGGTCACAGTCTAGTTGGTGAGACAGGTGTATGCACATGTCATGCTGAGGCTTGTGCTAAAATAGATACGTATCTAATAAAAGTGCTACAGGATTAAGTGGGGGCGGGAGAGGGAGGGGGATAGAGGGGGAGAGAGATATGTTGATTTCGACCAGGCAATCAGGGCCGCCTTCCTGAAGGCAGTGGCATTTAAGCATGCCTAGATTCATTCTTAGAATGAAATAATAATAATGGCAACAGCAGGGTCAGCTACATAATTTTTGGGGCCTAGTGAAAAATGAAAATTTGGGCTCCATTGTCCAAGATGCAGAAAAAACCTACCTCTAAAGGTAATAAAATTAAAAATATTTTCTTCTCTTCTGTTTTTTTTATTTGCTATTTAATGTCATTCTCAGTAAAGAAAAATTAAAATTTTAAATTATTAGTGTGAATTTTCCCATTTATCTTCCTATTGTGCAATCCCAGTTTTAAATGTGATTATAAGAGCTTTTTGTTTTCAGGATTGCTGAAATGGCACAGTTCATATTTTATAACTCCTCTGTAGAGACGGATTTTATTCTGGCCACAATAGTGAAAATAATGCACAAAATTAACTCAACCGTTTTTCTTTCAGTTCTTTTTTTGGTCATGTTCAACCCGCACCTTGTTCCTTTGGCTTACTAATGAATAAGGAAGAAATGAAAGGTAAAGGAACTGTGGCTGCTCTATCTCTCCCTTTCCTTCTAAGCCATCATTTTCAGGGTAAGTTGGCTAATAGCGAGAAGAAACAGGAGTAGGAGAGGATATAATAGGGTTCCTTGGTCTTTTGTGTTTCTTTGAATGACACTCTCTTATTTCAGTGTTTGAAGGAAGTTCTAGTTCAAAAAGAAAGCATGGTCTGTCTGGTCTGTCAACACATCTACTTACTCAGTCAAAGATGCACACACTTACCTTGCATTGACTTTGAGTCTCATTGAACTCCCACCCAGTGTAAATCTACCAGAATTCTGTACTCGTGGAGATTTGCAATGTTCTGTGTGATGAGTGGCAAGGAATGGCGGACTTGCACACTCTACTTGTCTGTGCCACTCATGTGCATGTTCTGTTGTCCCAGTAGACATCACTTACAAATCATAAGTTCAAAGATAAAATTATTATGAATTTCAAGATGGTGACAACAAAGCAATAAACCATGCAAGGGGCTCTTCTGAGAACTGGGCTCTGTGTAACCCCACAGGCCTTCATTCATAAAGCTGGACCTAACAACAGCTATCAATTTTGGAATAAGCACTTAGACTCGGCACCATGCTGAGTACTCTCCATTAATTATCTCATTTAATCCTCACCATAACATTATAATTATCTCCATTACAAGACAGGGAACCGAGGATTAGGAGTATAACTGTCTTGACCAAGATCCCACAGTTGGAAAATGGCAGAACTGGACTAAAACACCTGATGTCTTACCCCAGAGTCAAACCCTGCACTTCTGCTCTTTCCTCATGGGGGCACAACAGGCAGCAGGAGAGCCTTTTAAACAGAATGGGAAGAATGTCAGCTTGATTGTGTATGCTCCTACATTATCAGTTGCAATGGGTTCACCCATTTCTCGTTTACTCAGCACCTTGATGAAGAATCCTTTTTTTTTTTTTTTGGTTTGTTTTGTTATTTGTGTATTTGGTTCAGTTTATTCCATTTTAGCACACATGAAACTCTAAGCCCTATTATTTATTTATTTACTTATTTTAAATGTCAGAAAATTACAGGGGTACAAATGTTTAGTTTACATATATTGCCTTTGCTCTGCCCCACTCAGAATTATAAGTGTCCATCCCTTAGACAGTGCATACTGCATCCACTATGTGTAAATATACCCATCCCCTCCTCTCCACTCCCACCTACCTGACATCCGTTGAATGTTACTACCATGTGTGCACATAAGTATTGATCAGTTAGTACCAATTTGATAGTGAGGGGTTCGTGTGGTGCTGCTTTTCCAATATTGTGATGCTTCACTTGGTAGAATGAGTTCCAGCTCCATCCAGGATAATACAAAGGTGCTAGATCACCATTGTTTTTTGTGGCTAAGTAGCATTCCATGGTATACATATACCACATTTTGTTAATCCACTCATGTATCGATGGGCACTTGGGTTGTTTCCACATCTTTGCGATTGTGAATTGTGCTGCTATAAACATTCAAGGGCAGATGTCTTTTTTATAGAATGTCTTTTTTCCTCCCCTTTGGATAGATGCCCAGTAATGGGATTGCTGGATCAAATGGTAGTTCTACTTGTAGCTCTTTGAGTTATCCCCATATTACTTTCCACAGAGGTTGTACTAGTTTGCAGTCCCACCAGCAGTGTATGAGTGTTCCTATCTCTCTGCATCCATGCCAACATTTGTTGTTTTGGGACTTTTTGATAAAAGCCATTCCCATTGGAATTAAGTGATATCTCATTGCGGTTTTGATTTGCATTTCCCTGATGATTAGAGATGCTGAGCATATTTTCATAAGTTTGGTGGCTATTAGTCTGTCTTCTTTTGAAAAGTTTCTGTTCATGTCCTTTGCCCACTTTTTCATGGGGTTGCTCAATTTTTTTGCACTGATTTTCCTGAGCTCTATATAGATTCTAGTTATCAGCTCTTTATTGGATAAGTAGAATTCAAATATTTTCTCTCATTCTGTAGGTTGTCTGTTCTCCCTAATGATAGCTTTCTTGGCTATGGAGAAGCTTTTTAATTTGATTAGGTCCAATTTATTTATTTTTGTTGTTGCTGTGATTGCCTTTGGGGTCTTCTTAATAAATTCTTTCCCTAGGCCAAACTCTATTAGAGTTTTTCCAACATTTTCTTCTAAAATACTTATATTTTCATGCCTTAGGTTTGAGTGTGTTATTCATTGTGAGTAGATTTTTGTGAGAGGTAAGAGGTATGGATCACATTTCAGTCTTCTACATGTGGTTATCCAGTTTTCCAAGCACCATTTATTGAATAAGGATTCTTTTCCCCACTGTGTGTTTTTGTCTGCTTTGACAAAGATCACACGGCTATATGGGGACTGTTTTATATCTGAGTTCTCAGTTCTGTTCCATTGGTCTATGTCTCTGTTCTTGTGCCAGTGCTATGCTGTTTTGTTTCCTATATCCTTATAGTATAGCTTGAAGTCTGGTGAATTTTTTTTTATTTCAGCATATTATGGGGGTACAAATGTTAAGGTTACGTATATTGTTCTTCCCCCCTCCCCCCTCACGTCAGAGCTTCAAGCATGGAAGTCTGGTAAATTGATGCCTCCCAATTCATTCTTTTTGCTTAAGGTTGCTTTTGTTCTGTAGGGTCTTCTCTGGTTCCATACAAAGCATAGAATTATTTTTTCTAGATCTGTGAAAAATGATGTTGGTTTTTTAATAGGGATGTAAGCTCCCTAAGGGCAGGGGTTCTCCCTCTTCTGTTTGCTGTTCTATCCTGCAACACTCCCTGGCACGTAATAAAGGCTCAGTAAGCATTTGTTGAATGAATGAGTAAAAATGCAGCATGGGAATCAGTGTAAAGAGAAGGTTGCACTAGATTTGAGACATGAAGGCTAAATTAAGGGGAAAAAAATAACATGTGGAAACCAAATAGAGTTAACTTCAGGTGTTGCTAGATACAGGGCTTCAAATGCTATAATTCTCTCTCTCTGTCTCTCCATCTCTTTCTCCCTCTCTCCATCTTTAGCTCTGGCAGGTTTGCTTCCCTCTTCTGAGCCTCATTCTTAAACAAGCTCTTTCCATGCTTTTTATATGAGAACAGACAGAGGGAGTAGCATTTGCAAAAGTAAGAGGGAGTGACAAAGCATGCCTGTTGAGGGGGCTAGCCCACTCAAAGTGCAAGCTCCAAAAGACTTAAGGTGAAACCACCAGAGGGCAGGACCCCAGAACACAGAGAATTTGTCTTAGGAAAGTGTGTCAGCTTTATCCTGAGGATAATGGGAGCTTCAGCAGGGTTTGAGCAAGTGAGTACTTTCCATATTTGAGAAAATCATGTTGGCTGAAGTAGTTAGTAAGATTCAGGGTGAGAAAAAATGGAGTTTGCAAGGCCAGTTAGAAGGCTGTATATGAATCTAAGGCTTTGCTCGGCTCTGCTGCTCCGTGGGGAAATTTTCACAGATCTCTGGCAAAATGAGAACAGTAAAGACAATGCAGAATTCATTTTAGTTAATCAAACTCAATGCTGTCAATTTTAAAGGACACATTTTGACCCTGATGTGATAATTACCCATTACCGGTATCTAAGTGTCACATTATCCCACAAATATGGACAGCTCTTGTATATGAATAAAAAATAAAAGAATACATTTTAAAATTGTCATTTATAAATGTTTTCCAACATCAGAACTATCATTTGTTTTTCAGAATATTGATGATTACGAATGACTTGCTTTTAAGATATTCTTATTTTGGTAAAATAGCATGATGCCAGTCTTACATCAATAATGACCCCTCTTATCTCTACAATTTGAGGAAAATTTTTACTCAATCTGTTAAATTACTAAGTTTATTCTCTCTGGTCTAAAGAAGAGCTGTGAATATCTGAGCTCAGGAATTGAAAGTGGAGTTTCAAATAAGGGGATGATAGGTTAGAGAGGTATTTAAGAAATAAAATGAATAGGTCATAGTTGGTATGATATCAGGGATAGAGCACTTCTCAATTATATGGATGTTTCAAGTACAGATATGAGTTTTTGTTCCTAGGCCAAATAATGCAAATAATTCCCTCAGCTATCCATTTTTTATTTTCATATGTAGCTATTTCTTGCATTGGAACTATCATATTTTTCTCTTTGTTGAGTATAAATATTTCCATCTCTTGAATGAGTAAGTGAAAAAGTGATATGTAAAGCCATGCTCATACATATCATCTGGCACTATATATTCCAGAAACAAAACATATCCCTTTTTCATAGAATAGCATGCCATTTGGTATATATTGATTTATGTAAATGCTTGGGAAACCAGAGCTCCGTTTACATTTTTGAATGATTTCTTCACTCTTTAGAGGAAGTATCTTCCAAACATGCATGGCCCAGGGGCCACTATTCATCTTTCAGATTTTAGTTTTATTCAGCAGAGAGAAAGGTTGCTGCCGCTACATCATTGCCTCTTACGAGCTCTCTATCGGGATCATGAAGCTTTACTGGCACAAATAGGCTAGTTTCTGGGCATAGAACCCCTCCACCACCTAGAGATCTAATCTAGCTGCCTGCAATTTCTTTGGTAAGGCAAAGTGGGAATCATGCTCACTAAACAGTTATTATCACTATTAATTGAGAGACCCACTTCAACATGAATTAATTATTTATCTGAGAATCTCGTTACATTCATCAGCCACCGTTGGGAGTAGGATACAGATACTAAGTG
Source organism: Lepilemur ruficaudatus (assembly GCA_963574885.1). Lineage (NCBI taxonomy): Eukaryota > Metazoa > Chordata > Mammalia > Primates > Lepilemuridae > Lepilemur > Lepilemur ruficaudatus. The sequence continues at coordinate 15,748 of CAUYRT010067085.1, read as the reverse complement.
TTTTGTTTTTTTGTTTTGCTTTTATTTTTGTTCGTTTGTTTTTTGTTGTTATTGTTTTTCTGGATAAGTGGAGAACCAGCAGCCAAACCTTAAGAACTCATTGTCTTGAAGACTTCTACGCTGAAGATTCAGGCAAAAGATGCAAGATGAGCTGTGGAATATTGAAAGAAAAAACTTAGAAGGACTATTTTTCTTCTAAGTCAAAGGAACAGGACACCAATTAATGCAGCTGTGGTCATCAGTGCAGTGGGAAAGTAAAACCTAGGTCATGTCTGGGGTCAGCACTAGCAGTCTAGAGTAGAAGGAAGGTCCATGGGTATGGACTATAAACACCCGGGAGGGAGAGAGGCAAGCACTTGGGGAGAGAACAAGCAGAGGAGATGAGATAAAGCCCCACCAGGAAGCATAATTAGTAAGCAATGGAATGTAGCATGATCCATAGGTAGCAGCCAACTCTGCGACCGTCAATGTGACCTGCGAGGAGGAAATGGGGAGGGCTCAGAGATGACCCAGCCTGGAGACCATGAAGAGTCCTGCTTCGAAAATCTGGGACTCAGCAAACTCTGTCATCAGGAAAAGGGAGAAAAGATAGGAGATGGATGTTGGAGGCCAGATATCAGGTTAAGGTGGGGGGAGGAGGCTCAAAGTAAGCCAGTAGGGACTCCAGAGGCAGGAGGATTGGGAATACAAGAAAAGTTTCTAAGATGAGTGTCTAGACTCGCTCCAGGCCTCTAGTGGCTGCTTCTCAACTGGGTTCCTCATCAGAGTAGCTACAAAATGAGACCCGTTCCCGCCCACGAGTACCTTGGAGACTTCTGCACATAACCCCTCTGTCTGTTCTTCATACCAAGTCGCCCCCTTTGATGTCATTAATTTAGATCTTTCACTTTGGAGTCACTCTTCTTTCTCTGCCTGACCTCTCTGATGTGATTCTTCCCTACCGTACTTTACTTGGTTTCTCTCTCACCACCACCTCCAGCCAGTAGACCCAAAGCTCCATGAAGCCAAGGATTACCTCTGTATATTTTTCACTGTTTTTTCAGTACCTGGTATGGTACCTGGTAGAGTGAATGGATGACTGAGTCAGTGATCATACATTTTAACTGTATTCTTTATATTAATTCTGATACCCCTGCTAGAATGAATTATATCAACTGTGTAACCCCTTTGCTTGGCACTTACTGCACATCCTTTATATGAGAAATCTCTACCTGTGATGAGAATTTGGAAACAGAGGCAAGATAAAAGTGAACATGATAAAAATGCCATGAGTAAATCAGGGGAGTGGATCATGATTCTGAGACACAATGCCAAGTGACATAATCCCAAATATTGACATCTCCCAAAATCAAGCTCCCTAAAGTCTAAAATCCCAAAAATATAAGTCTGAAAAAAATAATTCAAAATTTCTTCAAAAGATATTTATTTACATTTTTAAATGGGGATTGATTTTAGAAATATAAAAACACAGCAGAACTCTTCATAGGCCACTTTACATAATAATAAAATAGGTAATAGTAACATATATTTTTGTGAGCATAAACATTCAGCATGCTAATGACAGTCACAACGGTGTAACAATTATGAGTAGACAAACATATTCTCAAAGAAATAGGTCAAAAGAGGAACGTATAAATGATGCATATTACTATGGTTGGCAATTGAGTGCACCCAACTTTGCCACTGCAGTCGACTGAAATACTGTGATGGACAACCTATACTATGATATCCGTCAAAAACCACCCTGGACACCAGTGCATCAGCACTGCACCAGTCCTCCAAAAGCCAATAGCTCAAGAAATTTTATCTTTTACAAATGCAGATGTACAAAGAGAACATCTCCTCATTTATTGAGGATGTTTCAACATTTTAAGTGTGCACACCATGCTCAATGTTGTGATAATGCATTTTTATGGAGTGACATTTGTAAAAAATGAATTAGACCTGTAAAAGTTTTACACAATTTATACCTCCAGCTTTGAAACTGATTCAAAGAAAAATTACATAGCATAGAAAGTTGTCATAAAATAATGTTGACAATTTGAAATAATGGAAAAAAAACTTTAAAAAGAAAAGACTGACAAAACTTAAAAAATATTAAAAATTATAAGGATGGATTATGGCAACCACATGGAGATAGTTCATAAATGCTGGCCAACTTTCACAATCATTAACTTTCATTAATTATTAATAATTTGAAGTCTTGTATCAGGATGAATAGCTGTTTCCCCCCTACCCTTTTAGTACATGGCTGTCCTCAGAGAATATGTTACATTCATTTTCTACATGTACTGCTTTTTCTGAAATTCTTCTTTGATACAATATACACCAACATAAATATTTTCTATTGCAGTTTTCCATCTTTTGTGCCATGCCTCTATGCTGTTTTGAGTACAAAGAATTCCATTCTGTGTACACTCACGTACAGATCACAGTTCTGGCGTAAACAGTATTGGTGATCGAACAGCAACACCATTGCCTAAGTGTCTTCTTATCCAACCATGTTCATAATTATTTTCAACCAGTCAGCAACTTTGCTGACTTCTTCAGACAGATGCAGATTTAATTCATTAAAAGCTCCTGGAATGTCATCAGCTGGAAGTAATGTCAATGCAGGCAAATGTCTTTTTTTCATCATTGCCTTATCATGTGGCCAATCCACTCATCTGAATTTTCTGCCAAATGTATTAGGTTTAACTGAAAAACCAAACTTTATTGTAACACCTTGAAATTTACTTTTAGAAGCCTTGATCATACCTATTTCCAACTCAGTCATTATAGTTTGAGGATTCAGTTGAAATCCATTTCCCTCTACATAAAGACAATAACAAGGAAATAAAACTTTCTAACATGATGCAACTATTCTGTGATTGTGATTTTCAGAATTTTAGATATCAAGGATTTTGATCTTTAGGGATTTCAACATTCAGGATTTTGTCTTTAGAGATTGTGATCCAAACCTATAAATCAGATATAAGAAACAAGACAGAAACCCAGGTTCTAAACGAAGGCCCAGGGCAACAGTTGGATTAGAGAAGCTGGCCATCCGAATACTATGTTTGGACCAGAATGTTCTAAATCTCTCTATATTTAAGTATGACCAAGGCACAATAAAAACAAAACAAAATAAAAAAGACAACTGAAAAATAAAACAAAAGACAGTGTCTTTGAAGGGTGCTAATTGAGTCACAACTCTAGAGAAAGGAGCAAGTTGCATAGACAATCCCTGCAACTGGTGTGATTTTTGGCAAGCCACACTTGTCTGGCAATGGCAGTGGAGTGTTCATGAAAGGGAATGACTGTAATATGGCCAGTATGTGGCCACTCTGTCTTCTGCCCCTGTGCTCCATGTGACGAGGGACCAGAGACCTTCAACATCATGAGAAAACTAAGTTCAACATTGCGGTGCTGCCACTGTGGGAGTGAATCCAATCAACAATGATTTACTGGACATTTCCCAAGTACAAGTGCCTAATTCTCACTTTGTGGGAATGATCAAAGATGATTAGAAATATTCTCCCCTATCTGCACCTAGCAGGTTACCAAATCTAAAAATGCAAATCTGACCACATCATCCCCTTCTTGTAACCCTGGCATGATTCACCATCAGCTTCACCATAAAGTACAAACTCCATGGCCTCATTTCCTGTCATGGTAGTTTTTTGTGACATGCTAGCCACAATGGTTTTCTTTTTATATCTTGAAAATGCCATCCTTGCTTTTCTCTAAGGACATTGCACCTGCTGTGCCCTCTGTCTAGGATCATCTTGTATGAAATCTTAGTATGAATGGCCCAGTGTCATCATCCTTCAGGTCTCAACTCAAATGTCACTTCCCTAGAGAAGAGTTTTCTATCCTATCAATGATATCATTTCCCATCATTTGTATGTTTTGTCCCAGTACCTTGTTTTTATCATCTTCATTGCAGCTATCACACAATGCAGTTATTAATAGCAAACTTTGATTACTTGATATTAATAATTTGCTATTAATATCACTTAAAAATATAAGCACTAAGACAGTGGGAATCTTGCATTCTTGCTCCTTGTTCTGCCTCCATTACTTAGAAGAGGGCTTGGTATAGACTGAATGCTTAATAAAAGTATATTGAATAAATGAATAACTAAATGAATGAATGGATGACTTAGGCCTGGATGACAGCAGCCACAACTTGGGAGTTCTTGGAGATAACAATGAACAGAGCAGCAAAATGTATAAACAGTGTTCAAACCCAGGTCTCTAAATTCAAAACTTGTGCTCATTCTTCTTTTCCACACTTCGGTATTGACCCTGATATTCCCCAGTTTTATTAAATGAATCCCAGGTACCACCAGATAAAGCTCAAACTCATCCGGGTGTCTCTTGCAACTCCAGTGTGGTGAAACCCTGGCTGCTCATGGAAGCATGCATCTGCATCTCCTTGCCAAACTTTTGCACACGGCCAGCGCCTCTGGCTTGGAATATTTTTTCTTCTCTTTGATATCCTTCAAATCCCTGTTATTCATCACTTTCTCCAGGAAGTCTTCCAAGGCCTCAGTCATCCCATGCCTTTCTCTGGGTTGCATCGATATACTGTATTTACTTCTACCTTTGCAAAAATTCTGAATTTTCCATATTTATGAGCATGTTTGTGCCCTGCCTTTATACATTGAGCTCCTGGCTATCAGGGACTGTGTATAATTTATTTCAAGAGACTGTGCTGAGTGGTTGGTTAAGTGCATTGTCTCTAGAGTCTTGTGTTCAAATTCTGACTCTGCTGATTATTAACTGGGTGAATTTGAGCAAGATACTTAATATCTATGTGATTTAATTTCTGCATTTATAAATTGAGGATGAAAATAGTACCAAGCTAATAGTGCTGTATTTTAAATAAGTCACTTGGAACAGTATCTGACACACAGTAGCACCATATTAGTGCCAGTTAGCATTACCTTTTCATTCCTAATTGCTTGCATAATTGTTGGCATAGAAGCACTCAGTGTATTTCTGAATATAATTGGGGAAGGAGGGAGAGGAAATATGAAGTAGTAATAAAATGCTATATTGGTTTCCTGGGGCTGTCATAACAAAGTACTGGGTGGCTAAAAACAATAGCAACTTATTGTCTCACAGTAGTGGAGACTGAAAATCGAGGTGTCAGCGGGGTCCTGCCTCCTCTAACACTGGGTATATCCTTCCTTGCCTCTCCCCTACTTCCGGTGCTGGCCAGAAACCCTTAGGGGTCCTTGGATTGCAGCTGCAGCACCCAGTCTCTGCCTCCATCTCCATGTGGTGTTCTCCCCAGGGTTCATGTTTCCATGTCATGCTGAACTCTTCGCAACATGGACATTGAATTAAGGAACCATTCTACTTCAGTAGGAACTCAACTTATTTATATCTGCAATGACCCCATTTCCAAAGGAGGTTACATTCTGAGGGACTGGGGATGTTAGGACTCCAACATATTTTGGGGGGATGGGACAATTCAAACCTTGACAAGCACTCCCATTTGGACAGTACTTTATAGGTTACTTAACCCTACTCAATGATTTTGTCTGGTGCTCCCTGGTCCTCCCAACCAACTTTGGAGTTAGACAATGTCCTCAGTTTACAAAGAAGAAAAGTTCACAGAGAGGCTAAGAGCTTTCCCAGGAATCCAAGCTACTAAGTAGCATAGAAGAAAGCAAATTCGTGTGTCCTTCCCTCCTCCACCAAGCCTCTCATCTCCGTCGGGATACACAAAAGCAGATGTTGAGCACTGGCCTGGTGCCAGCCAGCACTGCCTGCCTGGAGAAGTCAAGGGAGGAGGTGGCATCACGACTGCCAGGCTCGTGTAATGGAAGGAAGTGCTGGCGATAGAGAGGGCACACCACACAGACTGGGTTCAGGGAAGTTTTTGTGCAAGTTTGGTCAGAGACACCTTCTAAGAGAGTCTGGCGGATATTCTCTCTTCTTCTCCTCCCTCCTCTCCATCCTTCTCTTTCTCCTCCTCTCTTTCATTCTCTTCTTTCTTCCTCTCTCACTCCCCTCCCTCTTACTTTCCCTCTACTCTTTCTTCTCACTCCTTCCACACTTTTTGTTTCCTCCACACACATTTAAAGCTATTGACATGTAAACTATGTCTAATCATTAAATATTTTCAATACACCAAATCTTGAGTAACATGGTTTTGCTCAGCCTTTTTTTTTCATTATAATGTTGACGAGGAAAAATAAATCCATTCCCAGCTATGGCCACTATTTTTGTGAAGTTTGCACGTTCTCTTCCTATCCACCTGGGTTTTCTCTGGGTGCTCCTGTTTCCTCCCACATCCCGTAGGTGTGCATGTGAGGTGAACTGGCCTGTCTACACGGTCCCAGTCAGTGAGTGTGTGAGTGCGCCCTGTGGGGGAACGGCATCCTGTCCAGGGTTGGTTTCTGCCTGGCACCCTGAGCTGCCTGGACTGGCTCCAGCCACCTGTGACCCTGAGTTGGAATAAGCAGGTTGGAAAATGAATAAATGAGTGAGCACAAATTATTGTAAAATAAAAATTTGTTAAGTCTAAGATAATCACGCAAATGTGCAACAATAAACGATGAAGTAGGAAAGCTGAGTCTGCCACAGTGAGTGGCACATTGAGTTATCGTTTATTTTTGAAATGTGTGGTGATAAGAAGTGCTCCTTACAATTGTCACTTTGCAAACATGTATTCCTCAATTTACCCCACTGCCACTACAACTGCTGTCACTCACTGATTGACCAAAAATTAGGTAAATAACTATCTTACTTGTTTTTATTACTCTATCTTAGACCTATATATAGCTCACATTTATTTCATTGTTTAATAGTAGAAGCATTTTGGTCTTTATTTAGATGTTTGGTGATGATTTGTGACCAGAAATATGCCATAGGAACTTAACTCTTGTTTATATCAATTAGCCCATGGTAATATTGGTGTCATTATCCATTGTTTTCCTTAAATCTACTGATGACATTAAGTGAGGACTTGCTGTACATATTTCTAGAGAACCTCCCATCTTAGGACTTCTCCAGGCTGTTCCATTCCTTCTGCTCCATTTAATTTAAGCTATACTTCTGAGTAGCAGTGCCCCTGGTTTTGTAGGCAAAGAGACACACTGAAAGGATTACTTGCCTCACCCAAGTCAACACAGCGAGCTAATGGCTTGGAAGATTTTACACAAGCCTAGAGCTCTCTTCCCTCAACTCCACTGTTGCTGGTGAGAAAAGACTGTGGCTGGCAAAGATTCACAGTAAACCACATAGGCTCTAACATCACTCCTGAGATTACTTCCTTTCAGGAAGCACAGAAGCCTTTCCAGAAGCATGGGGTGGTCTCATCATCTTCTTCCCCTCTCCCCTAGGATACCAAGATGAATTCCTTGTAGTTTGACATGGACTCCTTCAGAGTAGGTGGCAGCACGTGAATGTTCTGGAGGATCGACTCACAATAGGCCATCTTGACCACTGGAGGGGACTGCCTCCTCAACATTTACAATCCAACTAACTAGCAACATTAATACTAGCCTGATAGTCTGCAATGGCCATATGTGGCATTATTTTCCCCAGGAGTGTAAAAGAGGATGACTAAAGCAGCCTCCAGTCTTCAGCAAGTTTCCTTGGTAATGAACAAAGCCACTCCGAACTCCGCGAAAACCAGCTGGACACATTGCATGGATGAATGGATGCTTCCCGTAAAATAAAAGGACAAAACTTCTGTACAATAAAAACATCTCTTCTTCCATACTGTGCTGGAAATTTATTGAACAAAATCTACTGTAGTGAACAGAGCATAATCAGCCTTACCTCATTTTTTAAGAACAATGCCTTTTTGGAGTGTTTAATAAAAAACCTCTTCAACATTTAAAGTAGTGTATAATCATCTGTGAAATCAACTATAAACTCTCAGGAGCTAATAAACAAAAGAAAATGCTGGGAATATTCATCATTTCAAGTATCTATATTATGCAATTTATTTCAGGATGTGCCATTACTTTTCTATTTTTCATTTTTGCTCTCAGAATGTAGGTTAGCCTTAAGCATAATTATGCTTTAGATGCTATAGTTTAATATGAAAAATTATTATTTTACTTTTAGTGTGATTTAGCATCAGAACAAGCCTATAGAACCCACTCTCTTAAACTAATTGTTTTTTCTTTCTGAGATTTTGTCTTGGCCCTTTGTTTTGCTTAGGAATACATTCCTTAGGCATGTGGCTCTACAAAATAGTGAAAAATATGGTATACGTGCAACAGATTCTTTAAATTTGTACAAAAAGAGAGATGGAAAGAACAGAAAGGACCACTGGATTGGTTGTGTTCCCGGAATTTTAGATCTGGAAGTAACCTAAGACTGACTGAGTTTGAAGCCCTTGTTTTGTGGATTAGGTAACAGGCTCAGGTTAGTTAAGGAACATTCTTTAGATTACATGGTTTCACAATGATCATGAGGCTCACCCAAGAGTTGGATCCTTGCAAGTCATCTAACTGGAATAGAAATAGGCTTTTCTCATAAGTGACACACCTCTATAACTGTGGCCTCTCCCTGGCCCTGCTAGGATTTTATTTCATCAGTCAGTTCTTTCCCCTGATAGCTAACCCTGCATATTGGGGCATCTCTTAAGATGATGTGATTCTCATATTCTATTAACCACACATGGCCCAAATTCTGGCCTCTGGTGAAGCACAGAGAAAGTCTTATCCATGTATCAGCAGACACTGTTCCCACATTTAAAGAAAAACCCTATGTCCCACATGTTCAAGGGAACTAAATAGTTTTCCACTGCTTTTGTGATTATTTTTGGCAAAAAGTGACTCAAACACTCCTGGCTTCTGACCCCATCCCAAACTCTACTTGCCAGAAGTCACGTGGCTCTCCTAAGAGTAAGCATAGATAAGAACAGAAACCTGTCACTTCAATCCTGCCTTCTTCTTTGGACCTTCTTGACTCAAAACAAACATGACAAAGTCTTTTCTCAGCCTGACCATGGACTTAGAAAATAAAAATAAAAGTAAAACATTCATATCATGTGGGTCCAAGACCGTGTTTCCTCAGTGTTGCCTGTTACTGAGGAGGAGGAGACGTCATTGTGGAATTTAATATTGTGATCCTGGTGTTTCAAAACACCTCTCGCATGACCTTTAGCCAACTTTAACTAACTTCATTTCTACTTGCAATCACTATGGGACCAGAGAGTTTTATCCCTGTTTCTTAAGAACTCTTCATAGTGTTTCCAGTCATTGAACCAACCCATCAATTAGGGGACGCTACATCCAGAGTTTTAAGACTAGAAGAGCATGGGACATACAAGCAGAGGCTCTGCACAATCATCTTAGTGGAGGATGGGATTAAAAGCTGCCATTTATGGAGTACTTACATAAGTTATTGCTTTTTGTCTTCACAAAAAATTACATTTGGAAAATAAATAGGCTTCAAGAACTTAAATAACACACTGAAGACACAGTAATGGTGGAACTGCAAGTCTAAAAGTGTTTTCTGATACCAGATCTCGTGTTTTACTGACTTCATAGAGGAAATATCCAATGAAGAGAGCCTTAAGTTGTAGGAAGAGAATGTGGTCCATGGCAGGTGGACGTCCCAGAGGAGCTCATGAAGATGCAAAGAACAGCAGAAGAGGTCATGCGAACAGCATCTAAGGCAGGCACTAAGGCAATGTTTCTCCATCCTCAGACCAGCTACCTTTCAGTACAGCCTCATGGGCAAGGATGTGAGTTTCAGGATCAAGTCTCTTTGGTCTCTAACTTGGTTTCTTCATCTTTTGGAATAAGAATCCTGGATAAGTTATTTAACTTCTCTGTAGCTTAGAGTCCTCACTTACAATGGGGTGAGGGAAATAAACTTGTGATGTCTAATGAAGTAATCTATGTAAAGTATGTAGCACAGTGACTAATACAATGTAGGCAAGAGGCAAATAGTAGCTAGCACTTTACTTACTTGGGTATAAAATAAAACTTTTTTCCCTCCGTTTCTTCTTCTCTCTCAGAAACTCTCCCTTCTCCTCTCCCTTCATTTCTTCTGCTAATTTTTAAGTATCTGTTATGTACCCTGTGCTATATTAAATACAGGAGATGTTATAAGTTCCAAATAGAGGCTTTGGTAGTAAGCGAGGGTTCCATTTAACTTAGAAATGTCAATGAAGATTTTGAAGGGAAAAACTCTTGAGTTGGGTTTGGAAGAATGCATAGGGGTTGGAAAATATTTACAACAAAGGAGATCTTTGTTCAAAGTCATAGAATCTTGGAGCAATGTGGCAGGTTTCTGTGGGTCTGAGGTGTTTAATGCAGAGCACAGAGCACTCGTGGAGGGCAGCTGCAGGAGGTGAAGCAAGGCTATGGGTCATGCCACCCCAGGGCATGTAGCAGGTGATACGTTGAGATAGCTATTGATGTCCCACCCCACCCCTACAAATCTGTACAGGTATTGCACTCCTGTGCTCCCATGCCTCAGATAAAGAGGGTTGTTTTAGTAGAAAAACACATACACACAAGTTAATGTTCAGTTTTTGCTTTTCCAAATAGTCTTTTGAAACTCATGACATAAATAGTTTTGGAAATCATGGTTTTATTTCCAAGAAAGTTTTGTAATTTGGGGATATCATAAATACTGAAAGATTCAGAACATAAAAGTATGCACTGCAACTAGCATGCTGTGAAGAACATTTGATGGAAAAGATTTATTTTTCTTATCCTGGATTTGATACAGCTCCCATAGACAGAAGGGAGAGATAGAAAGTATGAAGAGAAGCAAAAGCTTAGACTTGTCTGAGGTTCCTAGGCCTCAATTCCTTTCCCTAACTTTTGGCCTATTGGAGAAGTATATAGTAGAACTCAAAATTACAGAATATAGGCACATATTTGAGAATCTAATCAACAAAGGCCACATGGTTCATTTTCACAACCAATACAACAGGTGGTAGAAGTTGCCCAGAAATCTGGCAAAATTTCCTTGCAGAGCCTGGCAGTGGCATAGTCAAAAATGTGGGGTGGTATGCAGGGGAAAAGAGGGTCTGAACTGGGCTCTCAAATTTTCCCGGCCTCACAGTGCCAGAGGAGAGCGTGCTCAAGTGTTCCATGCACTCAGGAAGAAGCAGAAATTAGCTGAGAGATCAAATTGGCAGAGTATCCTAAGGATCAGGGAGGGAGGATGAAGAAAGATCACTATGGACTAATGACTGGGAACCACGAGGGACATAGACAAAATCAGCAGATGCCAGTGTGGGTATGATAATGAGCAAGGAACACAAGCTCTTGCAATCCTATGATTGGCATGACCCGATGCCCTGAGGTTTGAAGTGAGAATCAACCTAGAGACATCACTAAAGACAGATGGGAACCCCCAACTGGCTGAAAATATTCTGAAATGATTCAGTTTATTCTGAATTGATTAGGGTTAAGTTTTCCTCACTAGGGAAGGAGAAAAAAGGATCTCAAAATAAAGATTATATTTTCTTATTAAAAATAATTTAAGTATATTTTGCATACCGTCTTTCCATACATGATAGTATGCAAATACATGTACTTCTAAATCCATGAATATTTAGAATAAACATAGAAGAAATGCTTATGGCATTGGTGAAAAGGAGAGCTTGGGAAAGAACGTATGCTAGACAATATTTGGATGTATAAATGTATGAATGGATGGATGAAGGATCAGAAAACTTTACATTGTTTTTAATTAGATATTTCCCCTGCACTTTTCTTGAGCACTTAAACAGACATACATGGCATGTGTGGAAAATATTTGCCTGAAACTCTTTTTATTATGTGCACAGAGTCAAGTCTTGCCATCTCCCTTGACAGAGTCTGAGCTTCTGACAGCAACAGATTTATTATGTGTAAATATGCATCTTCCTCCTTTGGCATTTTGCCTTTTTCTTGTTGTCTTTTTTTTTTTTATTTTTATTTTTTTGGTATGTACCTCTGGTGTGGGTTAATGGATGCTGAAGCCATTTCAAAACACAAAATCTGCAGTGTCTTCATAACCTATCATGTGTAACTGGAGACACCCCATCTTAAAAACATTGAAAAGCCTACATTATTCTCATATCAAGGGCAATTATTCCTGAGACTTTGTTTTATAGCCAAAAATCCATTAGATTAGCAATAGCAGCCCTCACACAGACAAATAAAATGAAGATCAGGAGACAGGAAACCTGGCACTGTTGCCTGAACTGCACCAAAATGGAAAATGGAGATTTGTCACATTATTGCTAGATGTTAGCCATAACATCTGTTTCCATAAGTGGATTTAGACAGAGATGAGTGCAGAGACCACCGTGTGGGCCAGATACTCTCTGACCCCTGGGCAAATTCTTTTTTGTAAATGTATTCTGGGCTCCAGCCTCCTGTCCTGAATTTTTTCTCTTGCCAGAAGGAAATGTTCTACCAGACTCATCCTCTTATTCTGCATATTCACTCTGGCCCTGACCTACTTTCCATTATCAGTATCTGGTTTCTTGTCTAGTTTTTAGAGATCATGTATTTTTTTTTCTATTGAATTTCAGTAGTCACTATTTTTCCTATCTCTTTCCTTGTACCCACTTCAGGTAGGATTTGCACTAGTGCTCATTCAACATAAGCTCTCTCTCATCAAACAAACAAAGAAACAAAAATAGTAGTAATGGGACAGACCCGTGGCAAGACCTGTGCTACGTGGGGGTCAGCAGGACAGGGCAAGCCAAGCAGAGTGGTACTGAGTGCTGTGGGCACAGGAAGGAGAATCTCACTGGGAATTGGGGAAAGGTAAAAAATAGTGAGGGACAGATAAATCAAAACAGGAAAAGTCAAAATCCAAGTCACTGGTTGCTAATATCTTCCCACCTCACTCCCGGCTTTGCTCTTGTTCTTCCTACATAAACAGTGAGCTCACCTGCCGCATTTGGAAGGCATCACACAGCATCTGTTGCATGACAGCCATATCTGAGTAGCTAAAGCATAGGAAAGCTTTTTAAAAAGGGGACTTAAAATGTTGAAAAGGAAAACATTTTGGGTATCTAATATTTAAAATTCTATTAGAAGTAGGGGATTCAATGTGCTGTAGAGTAATGCCTCTTAATGTATCCATTGGAGAGAACTAGTTTTGATTCACTTTTCCTCCAATTTGTTTTATAAAATACAACAGAATTGAGAGAAGTCCTCTGTCCTCTAACGTGTGCTGGACTATCACAGCATTATCCAATTGCTCTAAATGTTTCTAAGCCCTTTCTTTTAATTTCTTTACTTCTCTCATCACTGACCAGAAACACACATCCAGGGACTGACACAGGTCCACGGACGCCCTCTGCTCTCCTTCACTCCCTGTCCCCGCCCCCTCACCTGCTGAGCTCGCCCCCCTGCTAACACTCACCACGACACACATGCAGCCTCTCCCTGCCAATGAAGAAGATCCAGCAGGTGAGACTGGGAATAGTCTTCCCAATATACGGATGAGGATACAGAAAATCAGAAAGATTAAGTCAGACATCCACTGAGTAGCAGATCCAGGACTCCTTTAGGTATCAGCCAAAGCATGCTGTGCATGCTATGAGAATTCAATGTTGAGTAATGCTCAACATTGAAAGAAGGATGTCTGGGGAAATACATTTGCCTAATGCTGCTTACTACCTTCTTTTCCTGGACATCACAATACTTATTAAAGCAGCCCATGGAAGATTCTGGTAAGTCTTGCAGAAAAGACACCTGGTCGAATTTTGTTTTCCAGATATGTTATTACCAGGAAACGATGTTATTCAAAACTGTGGGAAAGACCCTGCTACTCTATCTGACTGGTTGATAGTGGGTGTAAAAATGGACCTTGCTACTTGTGAGGATTTACTAACTAGATCTAGTGGTCACCTTGAAGAGTCAAATACACCATGGCACATTGCTTTTCCTTTGTCCTATTTATGATCACATCATATTTATAGACAAATGTGCTTGATAATTAGGTATTTCTCAAAAGTGCTTAGCAAACTCCTACTCCCAAGGCCCATCATGGCAGTGAGTCTAATGATCACCCACTGGTCCCTGGACCGAGGGGCCATGGAATCTGGTAAACTACATACCAGAAGCTTTCTCTGTTATCCCACATGGTCCCAAGAATCCTCTGCAACATCATAATAAGGCTTCTGCCTATTGCCTGCAGGTTCAACAGGACGTTACTTTCATTTACAAGCCTGGGAACAGTTTGTGAAAAGCAGGAGTCTAATGAGTACGAAGGGAAACAAATGGTGTCAAGGGAGGTTAGAAGCTCAAATCAAATTGAAAGTGCATTGCTACCTTGCAAGTGTGAGTGCACAGCTCAGTTCTCCCTGCTAGAGACAAAAATACTGGGAGGGAAGATGTCGGGACCTCCAGCTGCCTTTCTTCTGGAATCCACCCATCATTCAGGCTTTGGCATGAATTCCCTGGTCTGCTCCCAGCTGATGACTATGTCCAGGTATTATAGGTGCTGTAGTTTTAATGTGTCTCCTCAAGTTAATGTGATGAGATCTTAATCCCCAGTTCAATAGCATTGGGAAATGACACCTTTAAGAGGTGATTTTGCTGTTATTGCAGGAGTGGGACCCTGATAAAAGGATGAGTTTGGCCCCCTTCTCTTTCTCTCTCACCTATGTGATGCCTTTCATGATGTTACAACAGTGCAGGAAGGGCCTCACCAGATGCTGGCTCCTGGATCTTAGACCTCCCAGCCTCCAGAACCATAAACCAAATAAGTTTCTGTTCATTATAAATTACCCAGCCTCTGGCAACACAAAGTGGATGAAGGCATAAGTCAAGCCATCCCTGCCCAACATGAGAGTCTCTCTAGGCAATCTTTGCTCTAGGACTTTCCACCAGCCTGGGCGAGCTGCTTTCTGTGCTGCACTAAAGTCTTCCTCCCCCCCTCCTCCCTGCCTCACTCCACTCACAGGTGCCAAACCTGCACCCTCACCTGAGGCTTTCTCTGCTGAACCATGCCCCGTTTCATCTCTACCCCAGCAGGCATTTTCCCACTTTGTCTGCCTAATTCTGTCTTGGAATATTGGCATCAGTTTCTTGGAACGCTTGAAATGTTGGTACTGGAAGTGGTTTGATAAGGGAGGCAGGAAGATGGAGTTTGGGAACTAGTTAACACGCTGTTTGTCTGACAAAGAGGCCCAGTTCTGAGAAGTGTGTGCATGGGGGACAGTCACTGGTACAAGTTGGTTAACCAATAGCTCCGTATGTTATTGGTGATGACGTGAAGGTCCACATCCTTGCTTGTGCAACGATGTGGGTATTGGAAAGGGATGCAGCTAAAAATACTAGCAGAGACAGAGGAGTTGTTGGCTAAGTTTCATGGCTGCCCTGTGGAGGGATAATGAGAAACTGTCAACAGTCAGTTAAAGACTAAGTGCAAGAGCCAGAAGGCCTCTTTGTAGCTTAAAAAGAATCCCTTATCTTCTGTAGTAGAGCAGACACAGCTGAAGTGCAAGCAGAGGATTTAATGGTCAGAGTGGCAAGTACCAGACACATTTAAATTCTCAGCCAAAGCAGTTATGTAGTGCTAAAGTAAAGGCCCTATTTGGGAAAACCTGGGAACCTGCAAAATGAAATGGGATATTTGGACAGATACCCCCAAGGGACTTCAGCTCAACAGACTCTCCAGGACCATTAGAGCTTACAGAGTTGGTCCACCCCACCCTAGTAAGAACTAGTACCTTGCTTTATGGAGAAAATACTGAGAAGACTTTCTCCCATCGAAGCAACAAGGGCTCTCTTGTCACTTTGATCCATCTCCTTTTTCTGATGAT